>CAUYQV010044171.1:0-78194 GCA_963574575.1 Galagoides demidoff | reverse complement strand
TGACCCACTCAAGATACTGGCTTAGACCATCACCCAAGACAACATAGAGGGTTTCTGACCCCCATGCAGGAAGGAATTCAAGTGCAGGGTCATGGCAAAGGGGAAAATTCAGACTTAAAGTATGAGCAGAGGCAGATAAATGTATTGGAAGCAAAGGAAGGTAAAAGAACAGACAGATCCCAGAAGGCTCAGTACCATCCTGGGGTTAGGGTGTATTCTTTTATAGGATGCTGTGTCAAACTGGGGATGGAATATTTATGAGTTTTCTGGAAAAGGAGTAGGGAGTTCCTGGAACTGGAAGTCCTCCCCCCTTTGATCTGCACAGGGTAATTTCCAGGACTTCCTGTGGTATTGATAAACTGTCATGGCGCAGATGGGTGTGTTTTCATATGCTAATGAGGCGAGTTCATTTTGGGACACATTCTCAGGCTCCATTAAAGGACCTCCCATTCTGCTCCACATAGGGATGTCATGGTCAAGAAAAGTAACTGAAGAGTCCCTGTTGGCTGTGTTTCTCTCAGCTAAGCATGTTCACATTCTTGTGGTTTTTCTCCTTCTGTGCCCTGCCCCAGCTGCCTGCAGGACATCTGACTCCAGCCTCCTCTGGAGCCAACAGCTGCCCCCAAGTCCTGGCACATTGCCTGAGCCCAGTCCTCTGATTTTTCCATCAGAGGGTTTCAGAGACGGTCAGGAGATATCCCCAGACTGCAGCAAAAGGAAAGTGTCTAGGGAAGTTTGGAGTAAGCTGGGTGCGTACAATGACCTCACTTCACATGTACCGGGGTTTCCCAACCTTTTCCCATCATCACCAGTCTCCCACACGGAGTCCTTCTAGACCAGTGTCTTTCAACCTTTTTTATCTCATTGCACACCTGAACCTATACTTATAATTCCATGGCACACTGAAATTAGGTTGATCCCCAAAAAAAGGGTAAAAAATAAAGCATATACTTAATGTGAGCTTCTTTTGAAAATAATTTAATCTGTAAAAATGTTTGTGGCACACTGGTTGAAAATCACTGTTCTAGACCCTTCCTAGTCATTCCTTCCCATGAAATGTAATGGCACAAATATACCTTGTTTCTGTTTATGCCCCGGGCCCTTCAGAGAGCCACAAACCATTGTAATATATAAGATTTTTTCACTTGCTTCTCTCCCCCATGAGCCAATGTCTGCCTCCTTGGGAGAAGTATCACCTTTGTTGAAAATGCGTGTCATCATGTATTTCTCTTTTGTGAACAGTAATGTCCTTCTGATATTTTATCCTACTGAGGGTAGACATATTTCCCCCATAAGAAAGATCTTTTCTAGTGTTGGTTACTTACGAGAATTTTTTAATCTTGTTAGGGGAAAAAAATTGAACCCCTCAAAATATGAGCCTCCCGTTGGTGGAAGAGGAGACACTCCATGTCTCCTATGACTTGACACTGTAGCTCCAGACTTCAGGGAGTCCAGATTCCGTGAAGAGTGAGAGGTGGCCCCTAAGCAGGTAAAGATTAGAGGCCATGCTTGGTGAGCTTGATTATTATTTCACATTATTCTTGGGTGTGTTTACTATCTCTGTGCATTCATGAGTCAGCAAGAACAGAAAAGAGAGGTGAAGACATTTAGAGTGAAGACCAACTATGGAGTGGCGCTTTCAGGGGGTCACGGAGCACAGCCCCCTTTCCTGATAAGGCACAGGCAGTGTCGTAAAGGACATGGAAATGGAACTGGCCTGTGTCTCAATGATACACAGAACTGAAGATTGACCTGAACTGAACCAGCCTCGCCTGCCTTCTTCCTACACTCACTCCTTTCAACAAACACTTGAGTGTCAATGCAAGGTCAAGAAGACGAACTTTGCCCCCCTAAAAATCCAGGGGGAAAATACACATTGGATTAGTAGAACTGGTGAGAATCAACGTACAGCTCCCATGAGGATTTGTTCCAGACTTCCATATTGTCGCTCACCAAGACACAATCATTGCTTGTTATTCTTCTAGAATGAACACGTCTTTTTTGGAAACTTTTTGTACTTCTAAATTTGTAATTCCAAACACATTGTTTTTGAGGAGCATTATCAAGGAGCATAAAGTCAAGCTGCTACCTAAATTAAGGTCTCTTCCCTCATTTCACTCTCACCACAAAATCAGTGATTACAATCAAGGAAACAATTACCTTTGTTTAGCAAGATCTGTTTTTAATTAACCTATGTTTGTTCCTCATTGAAAACGCCTCTACAAAGAATGTGCCTAATGAGTCCTTCTGCTCTGGTGCCTTGAAGAATAGTCAGGCAATAAGTGAGTTGACCCTATAGCTTCTCCATGCTGAAGACCTTAAATCTCAAGAAAATCAAGTCTGCACATGAGACCCCCAAAACTGGGGCTTGCTCCAGCCAGAGGAGGACCCAGAGTTGAACAGAGCAGAGGCTGGCCCTGAATACAGAAGAGAAGGACCAGTTATCCAAGGTACCATGTTCAGCATCATAAAGTATCATGATGACATTTTCCCTAATCCGTTGACCTTTTCCCATCATTACAACCAACCTGGATCAATAGATCTCTTCCTAATGAGTCCTATACTGTCTGGAAGCAACTAGATGCTTTTAATTTTTAATAAAAAGAGAAAATATCATCATCATCAATAAAAACCCAATTTTTGTTTTTTTGAGACAGAGTCTCACTATATTGCCCTTGGTAGAGTGCCATGGCAACAGTTCACAGCAACTTCAAAGTCTTGGGTTTATGCGATTCTCTTGCCTCAGCCTCCCAAGTAGCTGAGACTACAGGCACCTGCCACAATGCCCAGCTATTTTTTTGTTGCAGGTGTCATTGTTTTTAGCAGGCCTGGGCTGAGTTTGAACCCACCTGCCTCAGTGTATATGGCCGGTGCCCTACCCACTGAGCTATAGGTGCCACCAAAACCCAATGTTTAAAATGAGCAAAAGACTCAAATAGACATGTATCCAAAGAAGATATGCAAATTGCCAACAAGGAAATTGGAAGCCTTAAGCACCGTTGATGGGATTGTAACATGTTTCAGCCTCTAAGGAAAACAGTGTGGTGATTCCTCAAAAAGTTAAAGATAGAATTACCATACTCAGCTGTCAGAAAAGTAAACAGCCATATGTGTCTATTTTGCAAATATTATATGGCTGGATACTTTCTGGAGAGCCCTTGAATATCCAAAAATATTGAAAGCAGAGTCTCGAAAGATACTTGTACACAGACTTTCATAACAGCATTGTTTACAGCAGCCAAGATGTGGAAGCAACTCACCTGTCAACAGAGGAGCAGGTAAAGAGAATGTCATATAAACACGCGGGGAAGAAGCCAATGGACGTCATGCTGAGTGAAATAAGGTGACCACAAAAGGCAAGCACTGCATGATCCCAAGTGAGGTATCGCAAAAAGTCACATTCAGAAACATAAAGTGGAATGGGGCTCCCGGCTGCTGTAGGAAAGAGAGGATGGGAGGTGGTTCCATAGGTACAGAGTTTCAGCTTTGCGAGAGCAAAGAGCTCTGGAAACTGGTTGCACAACATTGTGAATGTACTTAACCCTGAAATATGGACTTAAAAATGGTTAAAATAGTAAATTTTATGTTATGGGGTTTTGACCACATTTGTAAATCACCTAACAAAAATAAAATAAAACACAAAAAAGGAACTATGCTGGCACTGACTTTTAAGCAAACGCAACATATTTAGCTGCCAAGGATTATTTTGCCCCACCCAGCCCAGCCTCCGCTCCCCTTCCTGCCACCAGACTCAGTTACATGGGAAAAAAAGAAGAGGCAGAGACGGAGAGAGAAAGAGCGTGGATCTCCATCCCGCTCCACATCCCACGCCTTTATGTGGACAACAGGCCCTGAGCATGATTAAATACTTACCCTAATGAGGCTGAGATTTTTAACAACTAGATTAATATGAAAAACACTGGACTTGGATTAATTTACCGTAAATGACGGATAGTCTGTGAGCTGGCTACCATGTGACTCCCCTCACCCCCTTCTCTAGGGAAGAGAATTCAAAACAGAAAGATTTGGGAAAAAACAAAGCACGCCCATATTCAGATTTAACAGGGTGGAGAGCGCTCACCTATGAGCCCCAGCATATAGATGACCTTTAAGATTTTATCTGTAATTAGGGAAGATCTCCTGGGTCTCGGTAGTAATATTTGGTCACAGCCACGGAGGCTAAAGAGTTGATGGATGCTGTAGATCAGGAGTCCTCAGCCAGGGGAAATTTTGCCCCCTGGAGATATTTGGCAGCATCTGGAGACATTTTTCGTTGTTACATGTTGGGGATACTAGTGAGCGGAATCCAGGGACACTGCTATGCATCCTACAACACACAGAACAGCCCCCACACCCCACTGTCGGCTTTGTGGAGTGCAGGGCCCCTGCTGTAGACGACATTCCCAGAGACAGAAACAAATGCACTTCCTCACTTTAGTTTCTGTATTAAAACAGCTAAATGAGCAAGAGAAATAAAACAGTCATGTGAATCAGCGATGTGAAGGACTGTCCTCTGCTGGGGAGGTGGACAGATAGCTGCTCCTCTAGGGCTGTGGTCCCCAAGCCCCGGGCCGTGGGCTGGTACTGCAGCAGCAGGAGGTGAGTGGTGGGCGAGCCAGTGAAACCTCACCTGTATTTCCAGCCGCTCCCCACACTCACTGCACTGCCTGAGCTCTGCGGCCTTAGATTCTCACAGGAGCGCAAACCCTGCTGTAAACTGCACAAGGGCAGGATCCAGGATGCAGCTCCACAGGAGAAGCTGATGCCTGGTGACCTAACGTGAAGATGTAACGTGCTCGAACCATCCCGAAGTCATTCCCTCCACCATGTCTGTGGAAACACTGTCTTTCATAAAAGCCGTCCCTGGTGCCAAAAAGGTTGAGGACCCCTGATCTAGAGAGATGACCTCCACCGTCACCAGCTCTCCCAGCCAAACTCAGCCATGTGGCTGCCACCTAGGCACCCCCTGAATTTGTTTGTTCTATTTTGAAGTTGCAGAGGGCAAAAGAGCAGCTCACTAGCTGAATGATTCCTCAAGGAACCCAATTCTGAAAGCCCATGTCCTATCCTGCTCAGCCGCAGGGGCCTCTGACCCGGTGAACTCCTTCCAGGAGGCAAGCTCCTGCCTGAACTCCAGCAGCCTGTCCTAACGCTCCTGTTTATAGCCTCCTCTTGCAACCCTGGGGCAGAATTCTAAATAGCTATCAGGAAGGCGTAATCCTCTCCTGAGAAACTCTTATCAATTGAACAGCAGAAACGTGCGGGGCAGAGACACACTGAGCTGCAGGCATATTACGGTTCTCAAGTTTGAGATCTGTATGCTTGAATATTGTCACCAACTATCTGGGTAAGAAGAGTATCTTGAAGATTAACCATTAACTGTCCTTTATCCCTAACTGATCTAACACTGGAGATCAAATTGATACCCAACCTCAAAGAGACACTGCTATGAACATTCTGAGTTCTTCCAGAATGTTCTTCCAGCAGCTCCCAGGTCAGCCACTGTTAGAAGTCAGGAACGTTGGCACTTCTCTGTGCCCTCAATGGCCCCCTAGCCTAATTTAGCTTTCCAAGTCTGGCCACTGGATGATTTTCTCCCCTACAGTCACAAGCTTCTCAGGGTAGAGAAGACAACTAATTAAAATGATTATTCTTCATTTGCCCCTCAGCAAATTTCCAGAATTCCATCAGACCCTTCAATTCCACCTGTTTGAAGAAGAAAAAAAAAAAGTGTCCCCACACCACCCAATACATGACCCAAGGACATCAATTTCCCTCATATTTTATTGTCTGAAGATAAGCAAAAGTTTCCATCAAAATTCTTCCTTTCTTTTACTTAATTTGAGCTCAAATTTAAATGCAGTGGTTTCCCTAGAAATGGTTAAAACTTTTATATCCAGTATTCAGCTATCTACGAATATAAGTTTTAAAATAATATTGAAATAGAACTTACAAACTGAGATTCTAGTGTTTCAGAACAAGGACTGATTAGAAGAGAAATGAAAAAGTTGAGAAGATGAAGTTTTATGTATGAAACTGAGCATGCCGCTTCCTGAAAGCCAGACCTCTGAAAAGTGTCACAGCAGGAGCCCAGCAGGCTGATGTTTCTTAAATTTGCTGAGAATAAATTTGAAATCACATTTCCACTGAAGTAATTGCATATCCTCTACAGCAATAGTTCCTAGCTTTTTTAAGGGTCCTTTTTGAATACCAAGAAATTTAGTGAAAAATCCTACATAATTGAAAAAATATAGAATATATGCAGATAGAGACACACAGTTCTTTGCATTACCCCTCAGCATCTCCAGAGTCTGGGTCCCATCGGCTGGCCTCTGCTAATCCTGTCTTGTGATGGTCATCAATTATCACAGAAATGACTGTCCCGTGCAAACATCCTAGAACATATTCGGTGCTCCCATTACAACTCCGGAGATCCCTGTGTCTGCAGCGTGGTTGCTTATATTAGAAAACAAACGTTGTCCTTTTTGTTGTTTATTCTTCAAGCATAGTCTACTATTGATGTTTTCAACCCCATAAATTTGCCTTTCTAGTACTGTTCAATTAAATCTAAAAACTGTTCACCTTCGTCTCAAGCATCAGGTTGAATTGTGAGAACCCATAGAATTCACAAAGGACCTTTCTATATGCAAATAATAAAGGTGATAACTTATCATTCCCACCAAGGGGATGATTATCTGCATAAATCTTCACTGTGCCATTGAAAGCTACATTAAATCATCCCCCAGGTCCGCGCACTGTGGGTGATGAACCAGCACTTTCGCACACTTACCCCGCTCCTCCATCCCAGGGAATTCACACCCCAATCTGCAAGAATCTCTGAATGGGATCCAGGCCCAAAATGAACCTGTCAGTCCTCACCTATCTCATGGACATAAGAATGCAACGTCATGCTAACTCCCGATGCGGTGTATCATGAAAGGAGCCTTGAGAATAAACACTCTGCAGTCCTAAGAGGCATTTCCTAATTTGCACACACTCTAGGAAATCTCTCCCCCACCCCCCAAAGAAGAGTGTGGGTTGCTGTGTTTGGTAAATCTCCTTTCCCCGCCTCTGGCAAACCTCACAACCTATATATTATTGTGCATCTGCCTTGGGTCAAAGAATCATAGGCATTATTTGGAGGCATGAATTCTTGGGGATCCATAAACTTGAAGGGGGAAAAAAATGACATTTTTATTTTCACTAACCTCTAACTTAAATTTAGTCTTTCCTTCAAATATGAACACAAGCAACAGACCACAGTAGTGTCAGAAACATTATGGCCAAAAGAAATCACAAATATTTTCATATCACCTTACCTTGTGTGGGTAGCCCAGATATGTGCTCTCATCTCCATTTCAAAATGCAGGTGGCTGTCAGATCCGCCCTGAGGGCTGCTATTTCACACGGTAACGAAGGCCACACATGACCAAGTCTCCATAATGGCCACTTATGGCCACCCTGTATATATTTGGTGATTAGATTTTAATACAATTGGTTGCTTAGTAATCCTACATATTTTTTAAAACAAATGTTTATTTCCAAATGCTATGTGCATGGCAAGATCACAAGCGTGATTACCCAAATCCTATATATTTTATTGAACGCATTTATGAACATTATTTGGAAAAAGGGTCCATGGCCCTCATTAGGTGGTCATAGAGGTCCAGGGCACAAAGAAGGTTTAGCATTCCTGCCTTGAGCTGTGTGTCTTTGCATCCTAGAAGACCCTTCATTGCTCTCACTGCCCCACTTGAAGAAGCCCTGACCACAAGCTGTGTGCCCCGGGTTGTAGGGCTCCTTCTGTCTGGAGACATTCTGGACAGAAGGTCTATCCAGGTGGGCTGACCTTGAGAGGCAGCCCTTGAAGCTTCTTTCCACCACCTGGCTCAGGAAAATGGCACAGTTCTTCAAGGGTCATTGGAATGAATGAGGAGACCCTGGGAACGCATGTCATCTGCCCTCTAATCCCACAGTCAACTCAACAGAATTGCAGAGAGCAAAATAGCCTGCCTTAAAATCCCCCAGATTGCCCTGACTCTCTAGAAAGGTCTCTTCCATGTATTATATGTGAACAAATAACAATGACTAGAATTTTTTCTGTGAGTGTTTTTTTTTTAATTTTTTAATTGGCATATATATGTGGGGCACAGTGTGATTTTTAAATACACGTATCCATCACCTCAAACATCGATCACTTCTTTGTGGTGAGAACATTCAGAATCCTCTCTTCTAGTTATTTTGACAAATATGCTATAAGATCATTTATGACAGTCACCCTAAAGTGCCACAGAACACCAGAACTTACTCCTCCTACCTAACTGTAATCCTACACCCTTGATCAATTTCTCCCCATCATCCCCTCCTCCCTACACCCCCAAACCCACACAACTAGCATTTTTATCCTATAGCAGGCATTGTTTTAAGTGCTTTTCATGCATTAATTCCTTCAATTATCACAGTAAATATATGTTCTATAATTATTCACATTTTAAAGATGGAGGAACAGAGGCAGAGAGTGGGTTACAGTAAATGATGGAGCCATGATTCAAGTCAGGCATTTGCTCCCCCACCCCTTTACCACCCTGCCTGTCCAGACAGCCAATACCTGAGATAATGTGGAAGCTGATAAGGAAACTCAGCGCCAAGCTGAGCAGACGTAATCTCCCAAAGATCTCTCTAGCTTGTAGAGGTCAAACAATTTCCTCACCTTATAAAATAGGGATAAAAATGCCTACCCTGTAGTGTTGGTCTGAAAATTAAATGATATATATGTACACACACATATATAGCAAGTGCTAAGTATGTCTAGTGCATAAATTTCCCAAATATGCTAGTTATTAAAATGTTTGCCATTATCTTGGTCAAGGTAGATAGGCAGATAGTAGAAAGCAAACCTTCAGGAGAAAAGAATGAGCAGAAACTCATGGTCCGAGTGGAAAGGAAGTCAAGACACCCAGCCCGTTCACAGCAGGCTGCTACACACCTCCAAACTCTCAAGGCGTACAAGTTTACCTGTCGCCTCTCATTTCCCTTAGATTTGTTCCTGCCGGTGTTTCCCTTCCTTGGTGAAAGTGGCTATATTCACCTTCTTTCTCGCCTCTCTCCTCCCAGTCCCACCACACATCCTCTCAACCTGCCACAGAATATCTCATACCATTCAAAATATGACTCAGGCACTAAGTCATATTTTGGCTTCAATATTCCCCTCAAGGTCAGCACTGGATGACCCAAGAAAATCTGTATGGATGTTGGAAAATTGAAAAGGTTAAAAACAACATATGCAAGGATTAATATTGATATTAATATTGATTAATCTTTGATATTCAAGGATTTTCCACACAGAAAGTAAGACTAGCCAGAGAATAGGATACTTGGGCCCACAACATCAAGTTCAAGGGCAAACCACATGGGAACATGGAAGGACACAAGACAGGGAGTGAGCCCCACCTGCACTTCCTGGCCTGGAGAGTACGAGAGATGTCTGAGTGTTTTGCCTGCCCTACCTCCTTCTTTGGGGAAACTGTACCTGTCCCACTAGGGCTCCCAACCATACAATCTGCCACATCCTAACCACTGAGATGGGTGTGTGGCCAAGCTTAGTCAAATATACTTTCCCTCCTAAGAGTTCAACCAAGATGGAGATACATAGAAGAAGGGGGTTAGAGCTGAACATCATATTGGCAGCCATACCCTAGGGAGGTACAGAAGCTATTCCTCCTAAGATCCCCAGAACTTCACCATGTCCTGCCCCAAGCACAAGCCCCAAGGGCTCCATCTGCAATTCTGTGAGATGTTCCAGTATCCTAGGTGTTTGTAGTACTATCATGCTTCATAATACACATGTGCACAATATATATCCTTCTACATAGATCAATATTTCATAATCAAAATTAAAGAGTGAAAGAGCAAAAACAAAAGAGAATTTCTGAAAGCAGTTTGCTTTAGCAGTGAGGTAGGACTCTTTGCCATCCCAAATGAAAGAAAAATTATGTGCTAATTCTGCTAAGGAAAGTGAAAACCATTAGAAGGACTTTAAGAGAACTCTAGGAAGTTAGTGGGATCTCAGAGAGGTTGAAGGCTCCACCCAACTCATAGTTAACCCAGCAACTAACTGAGAGTTAATTTGAACCCTGGGGACAAGATCTGTAAGACTGGCCCATTCTGAGGATGTGGTCTAGGAGTCCTGGTAGTCTCCTACAGACACCATAAAAATGGCCAGTGCATCCCTCTCAAGCAGAAGTAGCCCTGAGCACCCAAGAACAGATCCTACACCAAATTCTCTTCAAATTCTCCTCTCCTGTTTAGGACAGGAGCCCAAGGTACATGGAATAGTAACACTACATTTTCAGAAAGTAGCATCTAACCCATGCAAGGTGTTAAGATGTGTGTAATTTACATCAATATACTTCACTATACACAGTGTGATGCTGTGATATGTCAGGTTAAGTTACACACAGCCGGTGGCCTGATAGAAAATCATAACTACTGGTCAGCACTGTCACCAGTGAGCCCACACGTGTAGATGTCTACAGCAAGAGCCTCAGCAGCACAGATCTCCATCAACACAGATTTTCCTAGTTAATCTACCAAGGATCAGCAAAATGTTTATGTTGATGAAAATAAGGGTATTCAAGTTGTGTGACTGGCTAAAATATTTAGTAGCAATCCCCACATTTCATAAACAGGGCACTGAGAGACCAGGAAATGACGCCACACAATGTTTGATGTCTTGAAAATGCCTGTTCATCCACCGAGCTGGGAGAGATGGCCTCTGGGTACCATCTTACCTGCCTCAGGTGAACCTTCTGTGCAACAGGCCAGACCACCTGCAAGACAAACATCCCCAGAATAATCAGTACCTGATGTAAGGTAGGTGTTCAAGACCTCAGTTTAGCCATTCCATAATGTATACCTATTTAAAGACATATAAATATACACAATTTATATCTATTAAAGACTTTATAAATATATACAATTTTGTCTGTTTATTTTAAACATTAATTAATTTTTAAAAAACAGAAAATAGATATTTTATCAAGTGTACAGGCATGACAGAAAGTCTTTGTTTATTAAATGTCCAGATGGAGGGGACAATCTGGTTTGTGAGCTGCTTTCCCTGTGACCTGTTATGCGGTCATCATTCACCTAAACCTGACGGTGTCCAACAGTCAAACCAGAATGCTCATGCCAGTTAGAATACCAATGCCTGTCTGATGCACTAAAGAACAGCATCTGTACATTTGGTATGCAAAGTGTTTGGGGATAATTTGGTGAATCAAAACCAACAGATTAGCTTTGTGATTCCATTAACATGTGCCATTTATTTTTCATTTGAGATTTTAAGCTGAAAGGCTTAAGAGCATTTGTCTAGGTTTATAAACAGCATTGGGTGCTTAAGAGAACTTGAGAGTCACTATGTTCACAGGTTTAATTTATTGCATTACCTACAGAGGAAAAATCAAATATATTATATTTGTAAATGCAGCAAAACTGTTTAAAGAAATTTAATTAACCAAGTTGTAAATGTGCCTGATAATTTAATGTACTTTTGTCTTTTCAGTTGGAACACTAATAAAAGCACCCTTGAACAGGTTTGCTGAAATTCACTGAATTTAAAAAGAGAACAACAAGATTTATAAGTGGAACTTATATAGGCTTAAGGAAAATAAGATTTTTTAATTTATTACTTGAATAAATTGAATATTAATTTAAAACTCCAAAATAAATGGGAATTATCCCTTTTGGGGGGAAAACTAACTTAACGACCAAAAAACTCACAGCCACAAGTCAGAACTAGGAATGTTTATTCACTAAGATATTGGAATTATTCTCCTGTACAAAGAGTCTAGGCTTCCAGGGCAGTCTTTGCCCAACTCTCTTGCTTATGCACCCTTCATTGTAAAACACTTTTGAGAATTTATCTTTATGTACATATATTTATTGATACCACAATAGGCACTGCCAGGTGCCACCCAGAGCCTCTTCAGTGAAGGACTTGAGGCCCAGCTGCTTGGAGCGCTATGGGCAGACAGCCCTCAGTGACCAGCCCTTTAGGGATGCGTGAGCCACACAGACCCACCTGGGGGGGTGGATGTCTGTCCTCAGGACAGCCCACATGCAATGACATATCCATGCAGCTGTACAAAGGCTACCTGGGCCCAGCTCTGGATGATGCTAAAGGGCCCTCCTAGCTCTTGAGCTCTGTGTGGATTTGGCCCAGGCTGTCAGGGCCTCTGTCCCCCCTGATTCCTCTGTCCCTCCCACAGATGTCAATGCCCAGGACACTCCCTGGTCAACTCCACTGTTTCTCAGAGTCTGCTTCCCAAGAAACCCAACCTATAATCCAAGCTGTGTACATAATCATTTTGTTAAACATTAGCAGAGCTTATTCTCTTTATGATTTTAATATCTTCAGACTTGGAAGAGGAGAGAGGAGACCAGAGTGCTAATAAGCCATAAAACATGGGCAATTGAGAGATTACCCTTGTCGTGCTGCATTACACTGCTGTAACAACACGTCTCAGACCAAGTAATTTATAAAATCAAACATACTCCTCATGGTTCTGGATGCTGAGAAGTCCAAGATCAAGCTGCCAGCAGATTCAAAGTCTGATAAGAGCTTGGTCTCTGCTTCAACAATGATACTTTCTGTCTCCTCATGTGGCAGGAGGAAGCAAAGAAGCTCCCTGGAGCCTCTTGTATAAGGGCACTAATCCCTGTCATGAGGGCTCCTGCCTCCTGTATCATCACATTGAATATTAGGTTCCAGCATGTGAATTTTGAAGGGACACCAACATTCAGACCATAGCAACCCTGTTATATGCCCTATAACATACAGGAAAATACTACATCACAGGCTATATAAAATCCTCTATTTCATTCTAGGGCATGTATTTTCTCACATTTCCCCAACTCTGACATTGCCCTTGGCCAGACACCTGTCCTGTGTTATTCATTGTCTTGGCCCATGCATGAGCAAACATCAAAACTAGGACTGAACCCTGCTGGACTTCTGCTTTCAAGAAAATGAAGTAGATGTACTAAGTACAACTAAAACACTTCAGGGAGGGTTCTGAAGATTAAATTTTATTGGTTTCATGCTAAATCCATCTAGGAGACCTAACTTATTTTTGATGCCAACTTTGGGAATGCAGCAAACTGTATCCAACTCACCATTCTCCAGCCCCTCCCTGCAACGATTCGGCTCCTAGAGATTAAAAAGTACTCTACTTAGCCTACAAGATTTTCTACTGAATTGATAACATTCACCTAAAACTTTTATTTTGAGATCACTGTCATTTCATATGCATTGTGAGAAATGATATACACTTGACAAAAGGTGTAGGGCCAGAGGTCAGACTCCAATCCACTGTTACCTTTTAGGGACCAGATAGTGTGCCCCAGAATTCACAGATTGAAGCCCTAGCTCCCAAGGTGACTAGGTTTGGAGACATGGCTATTAGGAGGCAATGGAGGTTAAATGAGGTTGTAAGGGTGGCTCTCCTTCAATAGGCTTGATGTCCTTCCTTGTAAGAAGAGACACAGCATGAGCATGCTCAGAGAAAAGGCCACGAGAGGACTCAGTGAGAAGGCAGCCAGCCATCTGCAAATGGAGGGGAGAGGCCTCAGGAGAAACCAAAACTGCCAACACCCTAATCTCTGACTTCAGCCTCCAGCACGGTGAGGAAACAAATTCTCACTGTATAAGCCACCCGGTCTGTGGTGCTTGGTTGTGGCAGCCTGAGCAGACTTCCTGCAGCCCTAACATCTCAAACGTGAAGGTTGCGGAGGACTAGCAGGGTTGAACACAGACGGGGCCAAAAGCCAATTTGTTTAAATTTCATTCAGTCATCAAAGGTATAAAAATTGTAAGCAAACTGTTCAGTTATCATGGATCTGAGTCCACACAGAAGTACTCAATCGAGAAACTCCAAAAGTGAAACATTCACAACTCAAAATGTCACGCCTTTTTATGAAAATTGAAGTAGGACAATTAATGACATGGCGGGGCAGGAGGGAAGGGGAGATCAGACAGAAAAGGAGCAGGGTGTGTGGGCAAAAAAAAAAATGACTAATTCTCACACAAATTAGATTTAACTTTGATCAACGTATACTACTTAAACATCAATTTTTAATTCAACATGTCAATATGTTTATCATATTGCATCCTTATTCTTCAGTGAAATATGTTTGTAGTTTCCCCTTTATAATAATATATTTTTTCTAATTTTACTATCGGGGGTATCCAGACTAAGTAGAATGATTTTGAAGTATTTCTATTTCTACTGTCTATAAGATTTGGTGTGATCTGCTTTTTTTTTTTTTTAGAAATTATTTTTTACTTTTATTTATGTATATTAGTCATCTTTTTTTTTTAAGACTTTGGTAAAAACATAATAAGGAAAAAATTGTTTGCTTTTTTAATTTGTAATTTGTCTTGTGTAATACACAAGACAAAATTTGTATTTTGTCTTGCGTATTCTGTAACAAACAAGTAGTAAATGATTATGTATTCAAAAAAAAAATTGCCCAGCTCTTGTTAAAGCTATATTGATAGGTACTTTCTATTTTGGTTGCTGCTACAATGCTATCTTTCTTTTTCTCAGTTTCTTCATCTATAAAAATGGGGACAATTATCTCCCTTGAATATTGGGAGGATTTAATAAATTACTCTATGCAAAGTGCTTACAATAGTATCTAGCACAGAGAGAATATTCTTATGGATAGATCTAGACTCTAATCCCTGCTTTGCCACTCTCTCAATGCCTTCAATCTCTTGTTTCACATGACAATATAGAAAGAGGAAAAAAGCATGGACTTTGAACTAGAGAGTTCAAGGTCCACCATTTATCACTGTGTGATTTGAGACAATGTAATTAACTTCTTGAAGCCTCACTTTTCATGTCGTTATAAATCATGTTTTCTCAGAACTATTCAAATGCTCTCCTGACTTCCACCTATCTGCAACATTTTTTTTTAATTAAGTCATAGCTACGTACATTAATGCAATCAGGGGGTACAATGTGCTGGTGTTATATAAAATTTAAAATATTTTCATCAAACTGGTTATACCTGCAACTTTGTACCTTTAACTGGCTGGCCACTTCAGCTGTTATTTTACTGACCACAAATAGTTCGTCCTTCCTTTTCCATTTCTTCATAATAATTTTTTTTTGAGACAAAGCCTTATTGTGTTGCCCCAGGCTAGAGGCAGTGGTATCATCATAGCTCACTGAACCTCAAACTCCTAGATTCAGGCAATCCTCCTTATTCCGCCTTCCGAGTAGCTAAGATTACAGGCATGTGCGATAATGCCCAGATAATTTTTTTTTTTTTTTGTAGACACATGATTCTTTTTTTTTTTTTTCCTAGCCAGGGCTGGGTTTGAACCCACCATCTCCTGCATATGGGGCTGGCACCCTACCCTTTTGAGCCACAGGTGCTGCCATGTAGACACATGATTTTGCTCTTCCTCAGGCCAGTCTTAAACTCATGATCTCAAGCAAACCTGTCAACCCAGCCTCCCAGAGAGCTATGATCACAGGTGTGAACTGTGGCACTTGACCTCTATGATGATTTCTTATAGTTTAGTAAGGACAATGGGTAATTTAATCTTTATAATAACAGAGGGAAACACAGGATATTATTTTCATTTTTATTTTAAAGTCATGGAAACTAAGGATCAAAGCAGCAACTAAATTGGCCTAAGTTGGTACAACTGTAAATTGTGAAGGTAAGACTTGAACTTGGTTCTCTGCATTCTTTCTTTTAGTCAGTACAAATCTACAAGTTTTGTTTTTGACTTATCCATGTCCTTTGCTTTTCTTAGATTCTTCCCTCTGGTTTTTATCAGAGCTGAGAATATCACTATGTGCTAACTCCCTTTTCTTGACTCAAGCTTGTGAGCGATAGTGAAGAGCAGACAGAAATGTTTCAGAGACTGACCTTTGGCTTTTGCATTTAACCCCTGACACCTTCCTTGGTTTGGAGGGGCTTACCAGACTCCTTGGCATACTAATTCCTTCAGTGAGGGCTTCTAATTCCCTTACCATTTCAGTGCAGCTGATGGTACTACCCTTGTTGGCCTCCTACCATGTTGTACATTCCTTTATTGTCATTCATTTCAACACATTTCTTAAATAACTTTTCCTGATTACAAAAGGTAATTCATGCTTCTAAAAAGTATGGAACATACAATTAGAAAGAAACAAAAAGCACACACAATTCCACAACCTATTTGTTAACATTTTATTATTTAACCTTTGGGTTTATTTCGTACTGTATGAACTACTTGGCTCCTGAGTTTTGACAGCAGGAGTATCATAGAGGAAGTTCAAACAATGAGAGTTACCTGGTGTGACAGCTTGGGACTTAGGCGAATCTCTGGGGATCAGAATGCAGGCTATAGTAGAGAGAATACTGGTCCCTAAATGTAGAGGAATGGACACCATGCTTGCAAAGGACAGTTACTGATTCTTATCACATTAAAAGGAAATACTGAGAACAGGACAGTCTCCTGGCAAGCCTAGAGATGTTTTGTGACTTGGGGGCAATCCCCCAAGTAACTCAGTGTTCTGGAATGGGATAATATCAGTCACTCACTAGTAAGCATGTGTTAAACATTGATGCTTAGTACTTCTTCATGGGGTTGTGGGGAAAGAGCGGGTAGTAATCCTTATGCATGCAGCCCTCGTATGTAATTACCTTAACTCTCCACACCTGTTGTGTATGTCATTATGTTAACTTTCCACACCTGTTGTGCATAACCTTAATAAATAGCCATTGTGGAGGCGGCTCTGGGCTACCCTGCACTTAAGGTTAGTCCACCTCCTGCAAGCTTGTGCTTCTAATCTGTGTCATGCCTGGTTCCTTCATGCGGTGACTGAGACCAGGGCCTTAGGGGTCGCAACACCTAAAGATATCTACATCCCAGTCCCTAAAACTTGTGAATATGTTCTAAGGCAAAGGAGAATTAAGTCTGCAGATGGAATTAAGGTTGCTAATCAATTGACCATCAAACAGGGACAGTATTTTGGATTATCTGGGTGAGCCCAATGTAATTGCAGGATTCTTAAAAGTAGAAGGGATTGGGAGGACATATGGCAGTGTGAAAAATATTTAGCATGACTTTGATTGCTTCGAATATGTTAATACAAGAAAATAACTTGGAAAAATTTCTAACCCATAGTAAAAAATAAAATGTAGCTAACAATAGTTTATACTTTTGTCTGTATTATTTCACTATCTGCTTTTTCCTTTTTCACATTTTTTAGCCTCATTGTATTTATGCTATGTCATCATACCATAGTGCTATTCAGCCATTCTCAATTCTTTATTGCTATATGAAATAATTCTTTTCAGCAGAAGAGTGTCAACAACATGCAGGATGAAGAAAAGGAATCTTCACACTATTGCAGTATCTTTTACACCAACATACATTGGGAGAAGGTAAACTGGTGAAGCTATGTGGCATATTGGTTAAGTACTATTCATTGGCATTTGAATCAGGAAGCCATTGTGGGTATAACAGTTGTATGGTTTTGGGGATGTTCCCTAATGTTTCTGGGTTTCAGTTTGCTTATGTGTAACATAGAGAAAATATTATGCTCAAAATACCTATATCACAGATTTGTCACGCAAATGAAATGAGATTATATGTGAAACCCTGAGCATAGTGCCTGGCACAAAGTGAAACCTCAATATCTGTTAAGGATGTTATTGTTGTTGATATTGTTACTATAGTTGTTTATTCTCTGGGAATCTGGGTCAAGAAGGTTGAGTATAGAGATGACAGACCTTCACTTGTTATCTGCCGTGAGCACACACACTGTATCTCATAAATATTATACAGTGTTGGGAACAGCATGCTCTTGATACTAAAAGACTGTGACAGATAAATGGAGGGTAGAGAGTAAAGATGTCTTTAACAACAGGCATATAAACATACACTTGAATAAAATATTTAACTTTTTGCTACAGCATTTGGACAGATTTTAGGGAATGAGAGACTGATGCCAAAAAGCCAGTAAACAACACACAAGGTGGGGATTGTCATGGCATTTTTGTTGCAGTCAGTAATTATTTTATTTTCTCCTAATCTTCTGTTTCCTTTGATGATTTCTTTACAAAGCACTAACATTTTGATATATTTTATCATTTATGTGATAAATTCTTTAAATGGAATCTGTATGTTTCGGGGTAAAGGCATCATTGTTGGAAATGCCATATGAAGGCTCTGTGTTAAATTATGCTTATTCTTTCTATCACTATTTGCCCATTTTCATTTATTTCAAAGTTATTTATCTCACAGAGTGTCAACTCAACAAATGGTATTGCTCAGAAGTTTGTGCTAGACTTTTCTCTGACATGACTGGTTTTTTTAGTCTATTATTTCTAAGACATACTTTTTTGAATGTTGTTTTAGAAATTGATTTGGTAGAGAGTAATTTTGTGAAGGATGACAATTTTAACTAACAGGTGATTACAGGACTTCCAAATAATTTCAGAGCTCATGGTTATGATAAAACTTTATTTTTCACTCCAAGGACTTTATAGTAATTATGTTAATTACATTACTTCCTAAGTTTATTCATATTCAGGGAATCTGGTTCTTCTTCTAAATTCTATGGCAAATTTGTGTATTCCTCTTAGCTTTTTTGATCCTGATTTTCTCATTTTTCCCAAATACAAC
The DNA here is from genome assembly GCA_963574575.1 of Galagoides demidoff. NCBI lineage: Eukaryota > Metazoa > Chordata > Mammalia > Primates > Galagidae > Galagoides > Galagoides demidoff. The sequence continues at coordinate 59,500 of CAUYQV010044171.1, read as the reverse complement.
CACACCTTGTTTTATGACACTTTGTTTTATAGCTTTGCAGATATTGTGTTTTTTATAAATTCAACATTTGTGACAACCCTGCCTCAACCATGAGAAAAAGCTCATGGAAAAGCTCCATTTTCCTAGTAGCATGTGTGCACTTCCTGTTCCTGTCACATTTTGGTAATTCTCTCAATATTGTAAACCTTTTCCTTATTATTATACCCATTAAGGTGGTTTGTGATGACCACTTTTGATGTTACTATTGTTAATTTTCTTAGGATGCCATGAATCATGCCCACAGGAAATGGCAAACTTAATCAATGAATACTGTGTGTGTTTTCACTTCTCCACTGATCAGCTATTACCCCATCTCTCTCCTTCTCTCTGAGCTTTCCTATTGCCTGAGTCAAATAATATTGAAATTAAGCCAGTTAATAATTCTACACAGGCCTCTAAGTGGTTAAACAAAAGGAAGTTGTATATCTCTCACTTTAAATCAAAAGCCCCAAATGAGAAAGCTTAGTGAGGAAGGTGTATCAAAAGTTGAGAGAGGCCAAAAGCTAGGTCTTTTGGATCAAATAGTGAAGTTGTGAATGCAAAGAAAAAACTCTTGAGGGAAAGAAATTAAAACTTTTGCTTTAGTGAAAAGATGAATGATGAGAAAATGAAACAGCCTTATTACTGATATGAAGAAAGTTTTTGTGGTCTGAATAGGAGATAAATAAGGCAAAACATTCTCTTAATTCAGAGCAAGTCCCTAAATCTCCAATTCTATGAACAGTAAGAGGTGAGAAAGCTATAGAAGAAAAGTTAAAAACTATCAGATATTGATTCCTAAGTTTTGAGTAAAGAACATAAAAATACAAGGTGAAGCAGCTAGTGCCACTGGAGAAGCTGCAGCAACTTATCCTGCAGATCTAGCTAAGATAATTGATGAAGGTAGCTACGTAAAACATATTTTCAATGTAGACGAAACAATCTTCTACTGGAAGAAGATGCCATCCAGTATTTTCATAGCTGGAAAGGAGAAGTAAAAACTTCAAAGACAGGCTGATTCTCTTGTTAGGGACTAAGGCAACTGGTATCTTTAAATTGAAGCCAGTGCTCATTGACTATTCTGAAAGTGTCAGGCCTCTTGAGAATTATACTATATCTTCTCTGCCTGTGTCATTCAGGAACAAAGCCTTCATGACAACACATCTGTTAACAGTAGGAGTTACTACATATTTTAAGCCCACTGTTGAGACCTACTTCTCATAAAAAATATCCCTTTCCAAATATTACTGTTTATTGACAAGGCACTTGGTCACCCAAGAGCTCTGATGGAAATGCAGAAGGAGGTGCATGTTGTTCTTACTCTTGCTAACACAACATCCATTATGTAGCTCATGGATCACGAAGGAATTTCGATTTTCAAGTTTTATTATTTAAGAAATAAATTTCATAAAGTTACAGTTGTTATAGATAGTGATTTCTCTGATGGATCTGGGCAAAGAACATTGAAAATGTTCTGGAAAGGATTCCATTAAGAACATTAGTGATTCATGAGATGAGATAAAAATATCAACAATAACAGGAGTTTGGAAAAGTTGATTCTAATTCTTATTGATGACATTGAGGCATTTAAGACTTTAGTGGAGGAAGTAATTGCAGATATGAGAAAATAGCAAGAGAACTAGAATTAGAAGTGGCCTGAAGATGTAACTGAATTGTTGCAATCTCATGATAAAACTTGAATAAATGACATATTTGTTTCCTACAGATGAGCAAAGAGAGTTGTTTCTTGAAATAAAATATACTCTTGGTGAAGATACTATGAACATTATTGAAATGACAACAAGTGATTTAGAATTTTACATAAACTTAGCTGGTAAAGCAGTGGCTGGGTTTAAGAGGATTGATTTCAATTTTGAAAGAAGTTCTACTTTGGATAAAATGAACTCCAATAGCATCACATGCTACAGTGAAATCTTTTATTAAAGGAAGAGTCCACCAACCAGCAAACTTCACTGTTGTCTTGTTTTAAGATATCTCCATAGCCACTCCAAACTTTAGTAACCTCCATCCTGATTAGCCAGCAGCCATCAACATCAAAGCAAGGATCCTCTACCAGCAAAGATTACAACTTGCTAAAGGCTCACATGATTATTAGCATTTATTAGCAATAAAAGGTTTTCAAATAAGGTATTTATAACATTTTACAAGATATTATATGATATGCACACTTAATAGACTATGGGAGTATAATCTAAATATAATTTTTTTCTGAATATAATTTTTATATGTGCTGGGAAGCCGAAATATTTGTGTGGTTCAGTTTATTGCTATATTTGCTTTGTTGTGATGTTCTGGAGTTGAATCCATGATATCTCCAATGTATGCCTATAGTAATTGTTCTGCCTAGCTCTTGGAAGTATATTGTGAAGTAGAATGTTTAGAAAAACAATGGACTGAAAAATGCAAGGAAAATAAGGGATTGGTAAGTGGTAGCTTCAAGTTAGACCCTAGATTAGGAATATTGCATTTGAAAGGGGAACATGCTTGCTTCCTCTGTTGTTTGTTATTGGAGTAGTGCCATTGGAAGCATGCAAGAGCTGCAGTTTCTCCAGGAATCATGTGATGGGAAAGAGAAGCATGTGTGTCCAGAACAGTGGGCTAGCCCTGAGCTCTGGTCATGGGTCAGTTTCAGAATGGGGAGGATAAATACTTATAAATCCTTTGTTAATGTTGATTGTTTGTGTTCTTCCCAAATTCATATGTAGAATTCCTACCCCTCAAGGTGACAATATTAGGAGGCCTTTGGATGGTGATTAAGTTATGAGAGATGAGCCCTTATGAATGGGCTTAGTGCCCTTACAGCTTAGAGAGCTGCCTTGTCCTCTCTACTATCTGGGGGCACGGCAAGAAGGTGTTATTGAGGACCCAGGAAATAGGACCACATTAGACACCAAACTTTCTGGTGCCTTCATCTTGGACTTGTCAGCCTCCAGACAGAACCATAAGACAATAAATTTCAGTTGTTTTAACCCAACCAGTTTGTGGTACTTTTATATGGTAGCCCTAGGAGACAAATATAGGTTGCTATGAGGATAATGAAATAGAAGATCAAAAACATTTTGAGAATTAAGATGACCTCATGATTGTTATTTGATAGTTTATTGTTTTGTGTCACTCAAGTGTAGCATTAACTTTACTTTGGGCCAATATCACTTATGCTGCAGGGGTAGAAGAGAAGGAAGAAAAGCAAAGTGATAAGAAGGCCAGGTCTCTTTCCATGTGGGAACCAGCCCACATTCCTTTTAATGCAGTAGAGAAGATGGAAGTGAACATGTAAGGTGTGATGTTTCATTGCTCAGTGTTCCCATTCCCTATCCTTAGTAGACATGGCTTAGTGTCCTACAATCAGGCTTTGTCTTTCAGGAATATCAAGGGAGTGGGAAGGAGGAATTAAGTGAGGAGTTTCCTTTCTTTCAGGATTTACAGATTTCATCTATTTAGAAACATTGAAACTTTACCATGTGCTTCTTCTCTTGTCCTGAGAACATCTTTATGGAGGTATGAATAGGAATGGGAATATTTACTTTGGGGATATTTGCCCTTTACAGCTCTTTGATCTACATACTTGAGAGAGTGTAGTCAGTAGGGGAACAGCAACACTGTGCATCTCTGGAAATACCACTTGTGGCTTGTAGCTCCTGATCCTGAGATTTAGTCCTAGGGAGAGCTGGGGAATGTATAACACTGTGGTCCACACCAACTCTGTGCTTAAGAGGGTTGTTGTAAAGATAGGAAATAAAGCAGAAGGATAGAAGAATTATGGTAATTTATACAGCCTATTGGGTGGGGTGGTTGGTTCTGCCTTGTAGGGACAGGTAATTTCAATTATTTTAAGTTTTCTTCTACTGCCTTCCTTTCTCCAACTTTTTTTGCCTTGAATATGGGGCAATATTACTTGGATACCGGCATTGAAGGGATGTGGGGTGGTTGTATGCAGCGAGTCATTTTAATAGATGATCCATAGTAGAATAAAATTGTCAAGCTCAGAGGATGAGTTGATAGTTTTATCTCACTTTTATCTGGAGGAAATTAATTTTCTCTATACTTTGAAGATCATACTTGGATTTGAAGATTGTACTTCCCGGAAGACTAATATTTAGAGATCAACTAAATATGTTTGTTTGAGGCCTTGTAATGAATTCTTTCATCTACATTGTTACCCTTTTCAAAGAAGCTTTTGAATTTTATTTTTATTCCCATTTTACAGATAGGAACACTGAAGCCTGGAGAGTAGTTGCTTAGGAGTGGATGGAAAGACTCTAGCACTTTCAGGGTTTTTAGAAACAATAGATTGCCTTGAGCATATAGTTTTTTTCAGATGGTAAGTCAGGTTCTAGGTGGATTATTTTTCAATATTTTTTTCCTGAGATGTCTGTTATTGTGGTGGTCATTAGTGCTGTCCCCCAAATGTTCTGGCTTCCCCTACTTGCTACGGAGTAATAGGGTATTTTTTTCACCTCTTTGAAGGTGGATGTAGCCAATGAAATGTGAGGAAAGTGGTCGTGGTAATACTTCCAGGGAGAAGGTCTAAAAGCTGTTGCATGATGATTTTCCTTGCTCCATCTTCTTTCTTCCATGGCAACCAGCAATGATCTGTTAGCTGGGATGCTGGAATTAGGATGATGTGGAAAAAGCCCTCAGACAGCCTACAATGTCTATGGAGAGCAAGTGAAAACAAACTTTTTCTCTAAGCTGCTGAGATAGCCACATGTTTATCATTGCAGCATAGCTTAACTTACTCTGACACATACAATTTTGTGCTGTGAGTTTCATGCTCCAGCTATTTTTCCCCCTGGCTTTCAAAAGTATACCTGTTAGATTATAACCTTCTCTTACACAGGAAATGTGTGATCTTCTTGCTCTGTGGTTATACCCAGTGCCTACGTAAGAAGGCTGGATGATGTAGAGTTTCAAATGCTACAGACAGACCGATAAGCAAAATTCATTTAATAAACTTTTTTTTTGCATTTTTTTTTTTGCTGGGGCTGGGTTTGAACCTGCCACCTCCAGCATATGGGGCCAGTGCCTTACTCCTTTGAGCCACAGGCGTTGCCCTCATTTAGTAAATATTTATTGAATTCTTGTGAAGTACAGAACATTATGAAGTATCCAGAGATAAATTAGGATCATAACTCATCCTGGGGAACTTATCCTCTAGTAGAGATGGGCTACTATAGTCTAGATATAGTCTAGAAGAGAGTAATAGAAATGTATGCAATGAAATATACTTAATTGATGCAATTATTGAAATACACTTGTTTAGGTCTATAACTACTATGTTTATCAAGTGCTAGGTATTTAGTAGAGCACAGAAAGATATGTACACTTCCACATGGAGGAGGTAAAGCCTGAGAAAGGAGACTAAAACTAGTTGCACAAATATAGGTAAAATTATAACTGGGGTAAAGACTATAAAGAGGAGGGACATGGTGCTATGAGGATTTATAACAGGGGGATTGATTTAGCTTAAGGGTATACTGCAGAGTTCAAAGAAACTTTGTGGATATGCTCAGCAATCAAGCATACCTGGGTTTAAATTCTGATTCTGCCAGATTAAGGTATAAGACTCTGCCTAAGGTATCTCACCTTTCAGAACAGACATTAATTCCTTTTTTGCAGGGTGGTTATGAGGCTAATGGAAGCTTTTGTCTGTGACATTGCTTGGCATATAGTATATGCTTAATGAATGTTAGTTACTGAGCCTTATTCCCCTATGTGATTGATTCTACAAGATCAATGAAGAGAAAATTGAGGTAATATATGGATCTGCTTGAGGGTTAGAGAAGGCTTCATGGAAGAAGTGGCATTTGAGTTCAGAATAGAAAAAGCTTCAAAAAAATTATAATCCTATAGTGAGATGATAATTATAAGAAATAGGGAATATGACTTAGTAGCTAAGATCCTAGGCTTCAGAGTGAGACAGAACCCAATTCAAATTGAGGATCCATCATTATTAACTCAGTGACCTTGGGCAAGGTGCTTCTTTCTATTTGTATATTTACCTAGCCACAAATTGAGGGTAACATTAGACCTCCTCTGTAGGATTATGGTAAATATCAAATGAGAAAAACACATCAAATATTTAATATAGACCTTGGTAACTGAGGAAATGCTCAATTAACTAGCAACTAATATTTACTCTTACAAGTAGGGAAGGGATAATCTTTGGGTTCTTTTTTGTAGTGCCTTAGATTCAGACTGTTCATGCTTTGTCTGACTTTAAGGGACTTGATGTCATTGAGTGCAGCATGAGATTTACTGTCTCCTTTGAGTATTAATCCCCACCAATTAATAGTGACAGTCACTAAACATTTAGTACTTAATGAGCTGCATCTCCTCAGTATGGGTGGAGTGGCATGGCAAGGCAACTGTGTAATTCAGCTCACCAGAGTTCCTTTTCGCTGGCTCTATGTGACCTCCCCACTAGGCTGCCTAAGGGGGTTGACTTCATTTGAAAAATGCATTTAGAAATGTCAGTGTCTGGAAAGCCTTGAGCTCGAAAGCCTCCTTGGAATCAGGGATGCAAAAAATGTCAGAGCCAGTCTCCAGCAAGCCCCAAATTCTAAGTCCTCATCTTAAAAACAGAGAAACTAAGAGGAAGGGAATGAAATGACCAAGGTCATGCTGCTGGGGATATAGCAGTGAAAGGAAGAAGTTAGGCAAGGTCCCTGCTTTTAAGTAGTGAACAGGATGTAATAATAAAGAATAATGGGCTGGGCAGCACTTGTGGCTCAAGGAGTAGGGTACCGGCCTTGGCCAAAAACTGCAAAAAAAAAAAAAATAATGGGCTTGCAGACTGTTTTATTTATATAAAATATATAAAATATATTTCAGGGGAGGTCTATCTGAAGAGGTGACATTTCAGGTGAGACTATAATTATCTAAAGTCAATAGCAAAGATCTGAGGCAAGTGTGTTCCAGACAGAGAGAATAGGAATTTCAAACTTTGTAAAGCAGTAATTCTCTTGGTGTGTCTGAAGCTGAATGTGGGAAGAAATCCAGTGAGCTAGGGTGATAGTGGTGTGAGATGTAGTCAGGTTGTAGGGTTTAGATCACATTCAGGGACTTAATTTGATTGTAAGTACAAAGGAAAGGCAGCCTACTGGGAAGTTTCAAGCAGTGGAGTGACAAAATTTGATTAATGATTTAAAACATCATTCTGCTATTGTGTAGAGAAAAGACTCTTGGAGGTTAAGAATAGAAACAGGGAGATTAGGTAGCAGTTTAAACTTCAGTTAGGAGTTTATGTCAATAGTTCAGTTGAGAGATGGTGATGGAGTGAACTAAGGTAATAGATTGGAAGAGAGGGAGGGAAGTGGACAATTTCAGGATATTTTTGGAGATATAATTGACAGGATGCTGGGAGAGTGAAATACAAGGAATGAAAAATCAAAAATGGTTTTGTTCACTGTGTTTTATCTCAGACAACTAGATATGTGGTAGTGCCATTTACTGAGATAAAGAAAACTGGGAGATGAGAAGATATAAGGGCATGACATTGAGAGCACAATATTAGATAAAGTGTGATGCCAATGTCACATCCAAGTGGTGTTGTCAAGCAGGCAGTTGACTATGACCTTGAGTGTTCTACACACCCACTCTGGCCATAAGTCAATGGCAAATGGTAGAACTTCATGCTGAACTCCTCTACCAACGCCCATGTAGCCACTGCTAATAGACAACAGATCTCTCTCCTGTGGAGCTTAGAGTCTTTCTCATCACTGCCACAGAAGTGGTACTCTGGACGGCCACTCCACCACTTTGTTGGTGTTGGTGTTCAAAAAACATCTATTTGCCATTCCCATTGTGTTGTAATAGCATCTTTTCTTCATAACCATCTCAGTTTACTTTTAACTTACTGTGAAATTTAGAGCGTGTGAAATGCAATTCATTGTCAGCACTTACTGACTAGGCTGCTATGTACTTCCAGTGTTCTGACTCTGGACTCATTCTTTAGCTCGGTCTTTTCCAGGTTCCTGTTCCAGGTTCCTAGCTTGACCCTTGTTACCCATTCCTGTAAACTTTGTTATGAGTTTCTTGTGAAAAGCATCAAATTTGGATGCTTGTGGGTTTGGGTATGATTGTCAGTCTTTGTCTTCAAAACTGTAAAACCAGGTTTAGTAGTTTTTCAAATTGACCTTAGAATGTAAGGGAATTTGTAATATCTGGAAACACATGGTTTTGCAAAGCTTGTTAGGAAAAAGCAATGTTTATACGAGTTAGCTGGGTTTGAGTTGGTCATATCAAAATGCAATACTACACATGCTTCCTTACATTTATTTTGTGTTAAAATAATTTTTCTGTACACCATTTCATTTTATTCTTATAGAACTGCTTCAGAATAGGCATTACTATCCTCATTTATCAGTCAGGGCATAACCAGAGAAACAACCAGTTAGGTTAGATGAATGGATAGATAGGTGGATTTGTTGGACAGAATTGTCTTACTCAAATAGAGGCTGTTAGTCAAAATCTGCAAGGCATGCTGTCAGAAACAGGTTGCTGGATCTTTTGAGCATAAGCTGTATGAAGGCACAGGCAGAATTTCTTATCCCTATGGGAAGCCTCAGTTCTGCTCTTTGGAACTGTCAACTGATTGAATTGGGCCCACTCAGATTATCTGGGATAATCTCCTTTCCTTAAAGTCAGCTGACTGTGAACTTTAATTATACCTACAAAATACCTTGACAGTAACATCACGTTAGTGCTTGACTGAATAAATGAGGACTATAGATAGCCGAATTGACACATAAACTGGCCACAGCCTCTTTTACAGATAAAGAAATAGAAGCTGCAGATAGTACCTTACAGAGCTGGTTGTTTGGGCTAAAATATCCCCTTTTGTATTTTTTCAATACAAAATAGTCCTATAAAAATATTAGTAAAATATCTGGATTATCTTACCAGAATCGTCTAAATGATGCACTATTCGAAACATAATAGTGAAGAAAGTTACTAACTGCAAGGCAACAAGAATATGAGAATTACTTTTTTTTTTGGTCTAAGAGTCTCATTATGAATAATTTCGAATATGAATAAGGCCTTGATTTTAAGTAAGTCGGTAATATTAGAGTTGGCTTCTTTAATTCTTTGCACAGGATTGCTATAGACACAAAACCTTAACATTTTTTTCTAGCCCTGAGGCTGAACAAGTTATTGGTTTAATTATAGAAAGCCAAACTTTCATCTTTCTTTAATTGAGCATGGATAATTTGTACCTGTGATCAGTAGCCAAAGTGTCATAAAATCACTTATGAAGTTTCATGCTCTTGAACTATAGTAAAAATACCAGTTATTTTGTAGGCCTGTGCAGTCATCATCATTTTGGGAAACCATTTCAATTTGTTAGTAATTATTGTCAGTGCTACATGACTAATGTGGTTTGGAAAGTGTCACAGGAAGCACTATTTCCCTTTTGGTGACAGCTAGTACTTTTAGGGAAGAAGAGGCCAGTGAGGAGACAGATGCTGGCTTTATGAGCTCATGGTTTGAATGACAATCAGAGATCAACACATCATTATTTTTCACAGCAAGGAAAGGAGGAGGGGGCTCTGAAATCCTGAACTAAATATCAGCTCTTGTGTGCTTTTGGCTATGTCTTCCAACATAAAAAGGCAAGGGTATTGTTATTTCTTCTCTCCAATCACTCTCTAGAAAGACAAAGCTATTATTATGGGTTATGTCTAACCACTGAACTCAAGGTCTTTAGTGAGAAGGCACCATAGAGGCCAAAATGACCATTGTGGCTGTTTTTGCTGTAAATTTGATGGAGGAAAAGAGTGTTGGGCCACTGATTTATTGCAACCTTGAAGACAGTTAGCAGCCCATGTGCCTAGTAACTACTGTGATCTAGCCTAAAAGAAACAACTTGGTTGTACTGCCAATGTAGTCTATATAACTTTGAGGGCAAAACTGATAGGAAAGTCATTTTTTAAAATCCCTGTTAGGCAGAATTACTTTTTTTTTTTTAAAGGTTAGTTTACAAATTTAGAGTTGAAAAAACACATGAATAGAATAGAACATGTTTCCCTGAGGTATGCAAAGAGTGCTCTCTAATGTTTTGTTTCACAGCCCAAATCATGTAGCAGAATTGTCAACAGTCCTAAATTCTTTACAATGGGGAAACAAAATATGAGATAGAGGAAGAGAGAGGGTAGGAAATAGGAGCTGGGGAGAAGGTTTAGTAGCTTCCCCTACTCCTCGCTTTTTTTTTTTTTTTTTTTGAGACAAGTTCTCACTCTGTCACTCTAACTAAAGTATAGTGGTGTCATCATAGTTCACTGCAACCTCTAACTACTGGCCTCAGGTGATTCTCCTGCTTCAGCCTCCCAAATAGTTGAGACCACAGGTACTCACCCCCATACTGGCTAATTTTCCTATTGTTTGTAGAGACAAGGCCTTGCTTTTGTTCAGGCTGGTCTCAAACTCCTGGCTTCAAGCAATTCTCCTGTCTTGGCCTCTCAAAGTGCTAGGATTACAGGTATGGGCATACTTTTAAGTTAATAAATAAGAACTGGGAAAGGACAAATTCAGACCCATGACCCTGGAGAAGAATTGACATGACTTGTGGCTTCCTGTGGAGGGAGTCTGGTTAAAGTGAAGGGTGTTGAGAGAGGAATTAAAGACAAAGTGGTAAAGTTTTCTTGGAAGCCTGTGGACAAGTAATTTGGAAAAGGGAGTTTTTCAGTCAGAGACTCAGTGGAAAGGAGAAGGGATACTCTACTGTCAGTGAATAAAAAGTAGGGAGGTGTGGGCAGGGTGGAGGCACCTAGGAAAAGATAATGAGGCACCAGGTTTTAGTAACAGCAGGAAGCTGTTACACTGTCTAGACTTGAAATGTGCAGTGAGCACTGGGACCCAGTATTAATGGAGTCCCATAGACCTGCCACTGGAAGGAGGCTGAGTTGGAGTTATAGAGGGATCCAGTCATTGTCAGAGCCACAGTGCTGAGGCAGAGAGAAGGAGTGCAGGGGAACAGATACTCCAACTCCTTTCCTCACCCACTTGCTGATCTTCCTATTGGTTAATCCAACCTGAAGTCAGAAGAAATAGAAGCTCACATGCAGAGAGGGCAGACAGTTACTTTGGGCAAACAGCAAAGAGAGACTAACCATCCTAGGTGGTGGGGTCAGGGGGTTATAGGAATAAATGGATCCACTACCATAGTTCTGCCTCTGGTTGATACTTCTGGTCATGGGCAACTCAATGCCCTCTGAGTTAGCCGAGATCAATAACAAAGTATTTCACATCCCAAGCTAAAATAATGCACTGCCTCTCTGATTTTAGTTGCTCTATATCTAGTAACATAAGATGGAGCTTATTGTAGTAGCAACATGGCACGCTCCTAAGTCATACGAAGCTTACTGTCTACTAAAACCAGTTTAAAGTTTGTTAATTTTATCTGACATACTGCTGCTAAATAAAATCTCAGACATTCTTCCATTCTTGAGGTTTTACATCCAATCTTATATTTACACATATGCCTGTCAAACTTCCCTCTATTTAGACTGGCTTGAGATTGTCGTATTTTGGATCTTTATTTTGTCATTCGTATAAAAGGCTATTTGTTCCAGCAAAATTTTAATTGCATGTTCAATAAATATATCCTCTATAGATTCATCTAAATTATTGCTAAAATGTTAAATAGAGATGGAGGTAGGGTTGTTAGATTCATTGCTGGATTCTGGTTAATTAAAGTGGAGACACATGAAGAAGAATCATTTATGAAGAGTGACTATAATTTGCTATAAGATGAATGAGTTAGTAGCAATGGGCCTGAAAGAGCAGGTTATAAAAAGCCCATGAAAGAATTAATTCTCATTGTGAGAGACATAATTTGACCTATTGTTTTTATTTATTTTCCCCAGCTTTATTGAAGTATAATTGACAAATGAAAATTATATATGTTGAAGGTATACAACATAATGTTTTGATATATGTATAGACTGTGAAATGATTACCACAATCAAGCTAATTAACATATCTATCACCTTACATAGTAATTTACTATTTTGTTGGTTGTGGGAAAATTTAACATCTGATCTTTCAGGAAATTTTCAAATATACAAAACATTATTAACCCATTATGACCTATTGCTTTTAGAATATTGAGCTTCCTTTGCTTTTTAACATATGGTTAATTATTGTAATGTTTCATGCATACTTGAAATAAATTACAGATCAATTTTTAGGATCTGGATTATGATATTATGATATACAAGGTTTGACAATTAAGTTTGTGAACTAATTTTAGAAAAAAATGCTACATACCTCTTTGCTGAATAGCATTAAGGTCACCTTCAAAATACTCCCCTTGAAAAGCCATGTACTGATTCCAGTGTCTAGTCTACCCTTCAACGCCATTTTGGAAGTCTTTTCTTCCAAAAAGAAAAGATCATCAGAACTATTATCGTTCAAGGTCTGACAATTAAGTTTGTAAATTTGCCATCAAGGGCTTATGTTGGTAGTACTGTGCAGAAACCTCAGTAAGGTTTTATAACCTTGGCATGTCAGTCTCTCACAACTGTGTTCATGTTGACATGTGATGGTGTCTTGCTGAGTGGTGTTCTTTATTATGGTTGTGTGTTTTGTGTGCTGCACAATGCAGCTCTGATGGTCAAGAAAGAGTTCCACAATTGCTCTGTAGAAGTGTGGACTATGGGCTGGTGTTAGTACATAGCTTCCAAAGGGGAGTACTTTGAAGGTGACTATAGGGATATTCAGCAATGAAATATGTTAACACTTTCTCTAGGATGAGTTCATGAACTTAATTGTCAGACCTTGTATACTTTGTATTAGATTAAATTTACTTCCTACATTATTTCAATTCTCCATACCATTGTTTTCTACTTGAACTATCAGGAACTAAGGGTGGTATCTAAATGTTTTTAATTAGGTGGGCTTCTGCTTTTGAACAAAGTTTAAGTACTTTCATACTATACTATTTGTTTCCTATTTGGTTAAGTTGCTGTCTTAATTATTAATCATTGAGTTAATCTGTTTATCTTCTGTAATGTTTTTTAAAAAAGTTTAGCTTTGTCTAATATTAATATCACAACTTCTAAACACTTTTAATTTGCATTTGCCTGGTAAAACTTAGCCATCTTTTCACAATGTCAGCCTTTTTAAATTACTTGGCTTTTGGTTTGCCATGTGAGACAGCATTTACTGTTTTTAAATACTAAGAATTGCGAAATGTATCAATTGAAAGTGTTTGTCCTCTAATGCATGGATATGTTCTATTTACATTTGTTTTCCTAATAGACAGATTTGGTTTTGTTTTGTCATTTATGTCATAGTTTCTATTTTTTCTTCTTTGCTGCTTTTATTGCTTTATCTGGTTTATTTTATTTATTTATTGTTTTTTATAGAGACAGAGTCTCACTTTATCGCCCTCGGTAGAGTGCTGTGGTGTCACACAGCTCCCAGCAACCTCCAACTCCTGGGTTTAGGCGATTCTCTTGCCTCAGCCTCCTGAGTAGTTGGGAGTACAGGTTCCTGCCACAACACCCAGCTATTTTTGTGTTGCAGTTTGGCTGAGGCTGGGTTTGAACCCACCACTCTCGGTATATGGTGCCGGTGCCCTACTCACTGAGCCACAGGTGCCACCTAAGGTTTATTATTATTATTTTTATTGTTTAGTTTATGTATACATACAATGAGTCAGCACTAGTAATTTGGTAAGTTTATGTTCTCTATTAGTACTAGCATTCTTTTTTTATCTTTAAATGATATACATTATCTAATTTATAAGTTTATCAACTTTAGAAAATAAATGAGTTTCCCCTATCAAAAGTAAAGCTATTCTTCTCCTTACTATTAAACTTTCTCCGTGTCTTATATTGACACCTGTGAAATTTTATTCCAGTGTATTAACTGCTTGTGCTCTTTGGGAATAAAGCTGAAGTGGCAGAAGTGAGAAGAATGGGTTAAAATGGGAGGTCAGGAAGGAGACCCATTAGAAATTACTGTGGAAATTCAGTGAAGGAGATAGCCAGGTCAGAATGAGAAGAAAGGGTCCAGATAAGAAATTATTGAGAAACCTAGTTTTAATTTCACCTTTTCTATGTGGCTTTTTCATTGAAAATTAATATGGCCTGTTTGTACCATTTTCTCATTCTCTCTCACTCATGCCAATAGATCACTCTCCTTGTCCCAGTGTATTTGAATAGATCTGAATTTTTAGAATATTTCTATAGTGTATTCTATTTTAGGCATACTTGAATTTACTTGTTTTCTCTTCTGTGGTTATGCACCTTTCTGATTTGTTTCTCCATGAACATTTTAAGCTGTGTTTGTTTTGGAACCTTGTCATCTTCATACTCAGAAAGCTCCCAAAGCCTAGAACAATGTGTAGGCTCTTTCAGCATCTCCTTATTCTGTGATTCACTGCATGATTTTGCTACAATCTTTGTATTATGACACCAGCATCACATGTATACAAGAGCTGCCCAGATTTGCTTTGCCTGGACACTCTGGCAATCAATTAGCTTTCTTGAATTTTTATTTTTCAAATAAAACTCTGCTTTGTTGAGGTAAAGACAGAATATTCAGTATCAGAGTAGATTATCTTGTTTGTTTCTCTTTATAATAGGGGCTTTGTGGAGCTTCTTTGGTCTGAGTAGGTGTTGGTTGACTAACTTTGTTTTTCCTTATGAATTAATTTATGAGGATCATAACAAAAGAGGAAATGACAAGTAAGGAGGAACAAAGCTCCTAGTGCAGCAGCCTTCACTCAAGCCTGCAGAAATGGTTCCAGGACTCCACAGGCAGGTCTTTCCCCGAGAGCTTACATTTCTTCTTACATCCCTCCCTTCCCTGAAAAAGTCACTGTAAAGTTCTTAGCAATATTTACCTTGATAAGAAATGTGATCCAGGGAGCAAGTCCTTGCCTTTCTGTAAAGTCAGTCTTCTTGCTCAAGGCTAAGCCACAAAATTTGATGACAGCTTGTGGGAGAACCACACACAAAAGTACTTTATTTACATTCTAAGCATCAGGTCTCTGTGTGTGAGTGACTATGTTTTCTTGTGCACCTTTCTTCATTTAGTAGCTTGGTTATATGTGCTAGGCACTGGACTAAATATTTTGAATACATTACTTCTTGTGACTCTAAAAGAAACCCACTCATATAATAAATATAAATTCCATTTTACAAACATCATATTTTAAAAACTTCAGGAGACAAAGTCACTTTCTTCAGGTCACATAGTCTATTATAGAGCTAAGAATTACACCCAAAGCATTGATTTTTCAACTTTGTGCATTCAGCCCCCAACCTACACTCCCTCATTAACACATTTCACAAAGTACTAGTACTTTTATATTAGTAATATTAGCTACAATTTATTGAGAGTCCACTATGCACCAGATACTATTCTGGATATTCTTGGTAAATATAGGTATTATTCTAATCCTTACAACAACCCTATAAAATATGTAATAATAATTATCATCAGTGTATACATTTATTCCATGCTACCTACCCAAAAAGTAGCATAACTGATTTTCAAACCAAGGTAAATCTGTCTTTAAAAACTATTCTCTATTTTACTGCCTAATAGTAGCCTATAATGGATTCAATGGTGGCCCCCAAAAGGTATGTCCATGTCCTAACCCCCTGTGATTGTGACTTTATGTGGGAAAAAAAAAAAAGGTTTTTTAGAGGTAATTAAATTTTCTCAATATGAGCTCATTCTGGATTATCTGGATGGGTCTTTAATCCAATCATTGGTGTTCTTATAGAGATGAAAGTGGGGGCGGGATGATGACAGACCAGGAGAAAATGAGAACATTGTATGAAGAAAAGGAAAAGATTGGAATTATGTGCCCACAAGCCAAGGAATGCCTAGAGACACCAGAAGCTCAAAGGAGCAAGGAAGGATTCCCCACTCTAGCATTTAGAATAATGGAGCATAGCTCTGCCAACACTTGATTTTGGGCTTCTGACCCCCAGATCTGTTAGAGAAGAAATTTTTGTTGCTTTAACCTATCCATTTGTGGTAATTTGTTACAGTAGCAACAAGAAACTAATGCATAGCCCAGTTCATTTTGAAACCATAAAATTTCTTCAGAAAGTTGAAATGCCCCCAACCTCAGCTTATTATGGTCATCAGTGCCTGGCATGTCCTCCAACTCAACTAGTTTTCTAATTTTTTTACCTATAGACCTTGAATACCATTTCTCCACAGTAGCATCTGTCCTGGACATGCCTTTGTGCTTTTGCTCACATTGGTCTTGTCCCTCTGTTGCTTGTGGAACCTGTTCTTTCTCCATCCCACACCTTAATCTGATGATCTGATTTTTAAGTTTAACCCAACCAATACTTTTTCCTAAAATCCTGGAGGGAGAGCCCAGGCAAGAATTAATTGCTCTGTTTCTGTATGCCCAAAGGAGTTACTTATACCACTATGTATTACTTATGTCTGTCCATCCTATATTGCAGTTAATCAGTTTTTTGTGAAACCCTGGATATAGTGTGAGAATTATAATTTTCTCAGTGCTCTATGGGGGCCAGCTATGGAATTATTTTTATTTTTATTTTTAGACAGAGTGTTACTCTGTCACCCTAGGTGATGTCATCATAGCTCACAGTGACCTCAAACTCTTGGGCTCAAGCAATCCTCTTGCCTCAGCCTCCCAGGTACCTGGGACAACAGATGCCTGCCTCAACACCTGGCTAATTTTTATATTTAGAGTAGAGATTGTGTCTTGCTCTTGCTCAGGCTGATCTTGAGTGTCTGAGCTCAAGCAATCCACCTGCCCCCTTTGGGGTTCCCATGAGCCACCAATTGGCAGGAATATCTTCTGATGAGGACTGACTTATCTCTGGAAGTCCATGAAAATCTCTACAAAAGGATTTTTCACATTTGAATTTTCAAGAGAATTACCTAAGAAACTTGTTAGAAATAGATTCTTGGGCTTCTGCAAATTCATTGCTTGTTAGGGAGGGCTGGGAACATATATTTCTATCAGGTAGAGCAAGTAATTTTTATATGTCTGACTACACTTTGGAAAACAGTAGTCTAAAATTTGGATTAGAAAATTCCGGTATCCACATAGTGAATGGTAACTTTATGAATTTCTCTTGGGACATAGTGAGTGACCTAAAATTGGATTCTGCTTTGGAAAGTAAGAATCAAATCATCCTTTAAGACTTGGTCAAAAGAGGCTGCACATTTGACCCCATTTCTAAACTATGTCTCAGTCCACCTAAAATTCATTTCGTATTTCTTGAACTGCTGAGTATTTGGAATTGGTTTCCTTATTTAAAACTCACATGCTTTGGGCTCTCAGCAGTCACATACCTAGGATTGCCTTATTCAGAGAGCATAATTCTTTTATGTCTCTTAAACAACTTCAAGTTCTAAGGTTTCTGTGCACCTACCTTTTCCTGCTTAACTTGATTTTAAAGAGCTTGAACTGTATCACTTTTGGCATTGATGGAAAGAAAAGATACTTGCATAAGTATCTATGCTCATTAAAGGAGTAAACCCACTGGGCTGTGTTTCTGTCTTTTGGGACGTTGTGCACTTTCTCCTCCCACTTAGGACTGTCATGTGTCTTTGATAACTTCTGCATAACATAAATCACTCAGAGCAAAATTTAGTATAAGATGAATTAACTTCTCTTCTCTGAGCTTCAATTTCATCTCATGAAAATGGGAATAATTTTATCTACTTCATAGAGTAGTTGTGAGGATTAGAAAACAAAATTTAATATATAGAAAGCATTTAACATGATATCTAATACATAGAATGGCCTCAAAACTGTTAATATTGTGGAGGCCGAGGCAAGTGGATTGCCTGAGCTTACACATTTGAGACCAGCCAGCAAGAGAAAGACCCCATCTCTAAAAATAGCCAGACATTGTGGCATGTGCCTATAGTCTCAGCTCTTTGGGAGGCTGAGGCAAGAGAATTGTTTGAGCCCAAGTGTTTGAGGTTGCTGTGAGCTATGATACCAGAGCACTCTACTGAGGGTGACAAAGTGACTGTCTCAAAAAAAAAGTTAATATTGTGATTATAGACACAAAATAATATTTAGTTTTGATTAAATGTTTAACATTCTTAGTTTCAGATGTAACCTAAGAGTTCATTATTGTCATCCCCGTCCTCATCAACATCATCATCACTGTCAAATTGCTGGATTTTAATTCGTTTTTACTGTGTGCTGTGCACATTCCAAGTGCTTGATACTCTGTACCACTTTTCCTTTGCTGCCATAACAAATTACCACAAAGTTAGAGCTTTGTGGTAATAAAAAAAAAATACTGTTTCTTTATTCAGTATGTTAGGAGCCCAATAAAGATCTTACTGGTCTAAAATCAGGGTATCAGGAGGATCACATTTCTTTCTGAAGGCTATAGAGGAGAATCTGATTCCTGCTCATTCAGGTTGTTGGCAGGATTTAGTTTCTTGCTTTTGTAGGACTGAAGCCCCCATCTCCTTGCTGTTTATCAACTGAGGGACATTTCTAGCTTCTGAAGGACATCTACATTCTTTGGCTTGTGGCCTCCTTCCTTAGTCTTTAAAGCCAGCTCAAGTGGGTTAAGTCTCTCTTATGCTTTGGAACTCCCTTGCTGCTTTTTCTCTCACTGTTTTGTTTTCCTTTTCTATTTTTAAGGGAATATCAGATTGTGCCCTCCCAGATAATCCAGGGACATCTCCCTATTGAATAAAGTATGTAACCTAATCCATCTGCAGAGCATCCCCTTTACTATGTAACACAATATATTTTCAGGTTCTAGGAATTAGGATAGGGACAGTTTTTGAGGACAGGGGCATTTTTTCTGCCTACTACACATTCATTGTCTTATTGAATTTTCCCAGTGTCCCTATTTCATTGCCTCCATTTTACAGATGGGAAAAGAGAGGCTTAGTGAAGTTAAATAATTGCCTAAGTTCTAATAGTTAGTAAGTGATGGAGCCAGGATACAAATCTAGGCACTTAAAAGATGGGTTCTGGTACTAGGGCCAGAAACATGTTTTCTGTATTTATAGCCTGGGACCACTTAAAAGACCAAAAAGACTGGACTATATTCAACAACTTGGGAGATTTGATTTTCCACAGAAGGTCAGAGAGCCAAACAAGAGCTGTCAAACCTATCTCCAAGGTGTAGCTTTCTGACCACGTCTTATTGAGATAGGGCACAAACACGTACTTGTAGCTCATTTTACAGCTTTCTCCCAATTTTAGACCTTTTCCATTCTAACATTATCACCACCAAAACTTTTATAGGAAGTTGGAGAAAACGTTTGGAATACAGTTTACCTCAGCACACATATGGTTTATCTTGTGTGATCATATCTACTTTATTTAATACTCTATACTAAATGCCTTGCCATACTTAGTGGCCCCGTCAGGTAGGAACTAAAAGCTGGACCTTATAGACAAGGGAACTGAGATACTGATAAACACACTTGGGATTTGAATTTGGCAGCCTGATGCCAAACCTCTATACTCTGTAATCTTTTCTCCTCAGATGGAGAGACCTGTATCTTTCTTTTATACTCTAGGAAGTTTCCACTTTTTGTCTTTCACTGTAGTATCTACTGCCAGGCATCTTGGTATTCAGGATACTCTTCAGTGTCCAGCTAAATACCTTAATGACCTCATTAACCTCCAGGCCAATCAAAGGAGAATATCATTTTATACAAGTTTTCAGATTATCAACCAGTGGCTCTCTTTCATTCATATATAAGTACAGGGTACTGAAATTTTATTCTTTTTTGAACCTAGAGTAAATAAGACTTCAGACTCCTCACGTTTAAGTGGGGAACCTAGAACTTTCTCCCAACTTCAAATGAATCCTTATTATAGTTTCATAACATGGACAATATATAGTATTATTTCCTGATGTCTATATAGGTCTTTATTATATGAAGTGCATTTTACATGTTTTCTAATTCAATCCTCAAAAACATCCTGTCTAGTAAGATTGGAAAAAAATAATGTCATTATAATGATACCATAATGATGATGATGAAGAATAATGCTTACCATATGCTAATGTCAGATTCTCTACATATTTTTACCTTATTTAATCTTCTCAACATCCACTGAGATAGGCATTTCTATTATCCCCATTTTAGAGATAAAGCTAATTGACTTTGAGATCTCAACTGAGATAACTGACTTCTTTAAGGGCATCCAGCTAACAAGGATGGGACTAGGTTTTAAACCTATGTAATCTAACTCTCAGGACGGCATACTAATCTAAGCCTAAATAGCATTAGTTCTATTATGGAGCTGAACCATTTAAGATCCAGAGTGAAAATAAAGTAAGGTTTGTTAAAGTCACCAAGGACTCTGACCAAGTTTCTTGCTTTTTGTTTGGAGGCAATAATGGTTCAGAAGTATTATATGGAATCAGGGAGAGTTCAATGCACATCATTTCTCTGTCAGGAAGTACATGTGTGATCTTGGGTAAATCATAATATTCTCTAATCTTTAATTCACTCAACTCATAAATGGAGCCATCATATTTACTTTCTTAGGTTGTCATCAGAATGGAAATAATGGATATAAAAGGACAGGCATGCAATGAGTAAATAGCAGCTGTCGTTGTTAGTAAGTCCTTTTCTCACCACCTCAGTTGACTGTCTAACTGAGGGTCCAGGTCTGGTAGGTTTTGGGTCTGCTAAAATTGCAGCTGATTGGGGGAAATGACTGAGCAGCCCTCATTAATTTTCTAACATGAGCCGTAGCCTCATGACAGGTGCCACCTATAAATCAACATGGGTTTAGGAGGAGATACAGAGGTCTGTCCTGCATCTAAGAAATACAGTGGCAGAGACTAGGACACAGTAAGGTTGTTACGAACTTGGCAGCTTTAAAGCAATAAGAAATGTTGGTTAGGGGCTTATTAATAAGTTTCATTCTCCCCCCCCAGCTGTTCCCCTAGATGAGCTGCTAGCAAACATTTCTTATTATCTCTTCTGCTGCATATAAGCTCCCTCCTGAACAATTAGATTCCAAAAGTAGTTCTCAAAAGCTGAGCAAAATGTGTTGGTATTGAGGAAATGGGTGAAACAGAAGATTGTTCTCTGTGTCGGTTAAGTGTTAGAGTAGACCACTGAAATATACATTGGTGGGTAATTTTTTAAGGTTGATCCCTTGAGTAAACATTGATGTGCTCCAGAAGCAGAATTCTGTGCAGAATGATGTGCAGGCTGTGGTGCTATGGCATGATCTAAATTACCTTTCGAAGGAAGAGCAGATATTGAATTAATTTAAAGGATAAAAACAGGCACATGAGCATTAATGCAGAAATGTCCGAGATTTCTCAGTTCCTTCCAAGGAAACTTTCAGGGACATACCAGAGAAGTACTACTCTATGATGCCTCCTGGCACTGAATGTTAAACTATAGAAATTTGTCAATTGTTTGCATTATGCTGAGGTGTGCATAATCTTCTGACAGCCTTTCCCCTTAGAAAAGAAGAAAGCAGAATAACAGGAGTAGAAGGTAGAAGGAGGCTCAGAAAGAAATAGTAACATCTACCCTGAGGAGGCTCACAGATAAATAGTAACATCAGCACCTGCTTTTCAATGGGCTTGGAATGTACAGTTCTTTTAGTACTTTTCTAATGTACAATTATTTTAAATTTTTCTGGACTCTCAGGCAGAAGAAATGATCAACTCAAGCATACCAAAGATGATTTTTTTTTTTTGTAGCACAGTGATTTCTAAAAAGCCATCATGATGGTTAAGTATGTACATAAACTCTAGAACAAGCAGGTCTACCTATCTCAAAATCCCACCTCTGTCACTTAGTAGCTGTGACTCTGTGGGAAAGTTACCTTATTCTGTAAACCTCAGTTTCCACATCTGCAAAATTACACTAATCATAGTACCTATTTCATTAGAAATATAGATATACTTCTTTTTTTTTTTTTTGAGACAGAGCCTCAAGCTGTCACCCTGGGTAGAGTGCTATGGCACCACAGCTCACAGCAACCTCCAACTCCTGGGCTTAAGCAATTCTCCTGTCTTTGCTTCCCAAGTAACTGGGACTATAGGTGCCTGCCACAACTTCTGGCTATATTTTCGTTGCAGACATCATTGTTGTTTGGTGGGCTGAGGCTGGATTTGAACCTGCTAGCTCAGGCGTATGTGGCTGGTGCCTTAGCCGCTTGAGCCAGAGGTGCCAAGCCTATACTTCTTAACAGTATCTCTTTTGTACTATGTGTTCAATGTTATAGCTTATGATTATTTTAGTATTCCGTGTCCAAATTCTATGGATCTATTAATGTCAGCAAGTTACTATGGGACCACTTTATTCTGCCATTCTTGTTAGTATTTAATAAAAGGTCAACCTTTACTTTAGAAAGCAGATCTTTAGCTTGCATTCCCACTAGCAGTGTAGAAGTGTTCCCTTCTCTCTACATCCATGCCAGTATCTGTAGTTTTGGGATTTTGTTATCTGGGCTAATCTTACTGAAGTTAAATGATGTCTCAAAGTGGTTTTGATTTGCATTTCTCTGATGATTAAAGATGGTGAGTATTTTTTCATGTGTTTATAAGCCATGCACCTTGTCTTCTTCAGAAAAGTTTCTGTTCAAGTCTCTTGCCCACATAGAAATGGTGTTATTTGTTTTTTTCTTATTGATTAGTCTGAGCTCTCTGTGGATTCTAGTTATCAGACCTTTGTCAGAGACATAACCTGAAAATAGAGGCTGTTTGTAAAGAAGTTTGGAGAATACTTAAGGAACTAAAAGTGGACTTACTGTTTGTTCCTGCAATCCCCCTACTAGGTATTTACCCAGATGATCAAAAATCATTTTACAACAAAGACATTTGCACCAGAATGTTTATTGCAGCCCAATTTATAATTGCCAAGTCATGAAAGCAACCCAAGTGCCCATCAACCCATGAATGGATTAACAAATTGTGATATATGTACACCATGGAATACTATGTAGCCATCTGCATCTTTTATGTTTACCTGGATGGAGCTGGAGCATATTCTTCTTAGTAAAGTATCTCAAGAATGGAAAAAAAAAGTATCCAATGTATTTAATACTACTATGAAATCAGTATATAGTCATTTACACATTCATAGGAATGGTAAAGCATAATTATAGTCCAGAAAGAAGGAAGGAGAAGGAAAGAGAGGGGAGGGGAGGGGGGAGGCTAAAAGGAGGGAGGACTTTTGGGGAATCCAACGTAATATGCATAATGCAGTGATACATTTCTATACTATTAAGAATACAATATGAATGTTTTTTCCATAACAAGTAAGCAAGGAGACAGTTATGTTAATCAGTTAGCTGTGAACATTCCACATTGTATATCACATCAGCACATTATACCCCATAAATGCATTAATGTACACAGTTATGACTTAATAAAGACATAAAAAAGAAGAAAGCAGTTCTTCAGCTAGGCCTAGCCAAGGCAATTCCCAGAACTGTCTTTTGAGCCAAAGAGGAGAGACAGCCTTAGGTGTTGACAAGCCCCATAGGTATCAATAGGCTTAGTCGCCAGGGACAGGATACCCAGAGAACACCATAGGCAACTGCTCTGACTTTTAGCCTGCTGCCAGGACAGGCAGAAACAGAAAGCCAGCCAGACCACAGGTGCAAAAGCCACTGGAGGCAGGAGCCTATTCCAAAGCTGCTTGGCACAGCTATTGAAAATGAAGGTCAGCCAAATTCATGAGGCATCACCTCTGTTGCTCTCGAAAAGGAACACAAGAAAGTGGATTTGGGAAAAGTTAATGTTGGACTTGGCTCTTCAAGGTGATTAGCTTGTATGCTTTGAAATAGAATTAGACTAAATGTGAATCCAAAATCTGCTTTTATAGAGGTGGATACTTGGAATTATAGAAGGAAATTAATTGTCTCAACCCACACAGTCCTTACTGCAGACTCAGGCTGTGATCTGGATCTCTGGGCTCCAGTTTCTGTTTCACAGCACTACTGGCCACTGCCTCTTGGCAATCTGAGGAATAAAAGTTATGCAAGAATGTAATGCACTGAATTACTTAAATTCTGAAAAAGGATATGAAGCATAAATGTATTTCTTTATGATCTTCTAAATCTAGATGATGGGTAGGATTTAACTCAACCAACCCTGGACCTTCTGTAGCTTTAAGAATGGTTTCTTTGGAAGCAAATGAGGAATGGATACAATACTTGTTATAAGTTTTTGCCTTTGTTTAACTTTTGGAACTTGTAACATAGGTATTAGAAAAACCTTCTTTTTTAACAAAGGAAAATAATATGCTTTCCTTTATATGAAAAGGTGGCACAGGTGATGCTGTTCTCCTAAAGAATGGAATAGAGGTTTTTTTGTTTTTTTTTAATAGTAGTGATGATGGATTTGACAAGTGTACAGTACTGTTAATTCCCTGGCCCATACTATAACTAAGAATGAACATTTGCAAGGAAGCAATCACAGGTGGAGAGTGCATTGCTGGTCCACAAAAAAAGCTGAGCTAAGTGTGTCTGGGTAGTGATTCAACCTTTAACCTTAGATTCATCAGCCACCACCTTCTAACAGCTGAGCTATTAGTAGTCTCCTCAAATGTGGCAATTAAACACCCACATGCCCCATCACTTGCAATGCTGAATCCCTGTAGATCAGTTAACGCTGTTCTTACTGGAGACAATGAAAGATCAAACTCCCAGAAACAGCTAGATAAACAAACACGTCGTTTTGCATCTTTCTATTTTCAAAGCACACGGGAAAACAAGTAAGCAATTTCCAAATTACCTGAATTCAAGGATATTGGAATGATATTATACCCTTTTCCTTTTAAACCTACTTAAATGGCTTGATAAATCTTTTGGGAAACAAGGTTATGCCCTCTAGGGTAGTGCAGTCTATGGAAATATCATGTAATACACATCTGTGAACTACATTTGTAATTTAACATTTTCCAGTGGCTACATTTTTGAAAATATAAAGAAACAGATGACATTAACTTTAATCATATATTTAGTAATATATTTTAGCTAAATCAATTTATCCAAGCTATTATCATTTTGACATGTAATCTATATAGAGATTTTTATGTGATATCAAATTATTTTCATGCCAAGTATTCAAAATCTGGTGTGTATTGATGAAGTATAGTCCATGTCACTTGGACCAGCCATATTTCTGTGCTCAATAGCTATGTCTAGCTTGTAGTAACTGTATTGGTCAATGTGGTCCTACAGCCACTGTGAAGACAAGGTCCTCCTCAGTAGGGATGCCAGGGCATGCTAGCATTCTCTAGGCTGACTTCTGAAAATAATTGGTCATCTTAGGAAGAGGACCCACTGGGAAAGAACCAAAATAGTTGTTTTGAGGTAGATTTTCCTCAGTACTCAACAGATTCACCCAACCAGCCATCTGGAAGGTACATAGGAGGATAACATATTCTTATAAGCCCACTGAATGGGGGATCAGTCTATTTCTCTTCAAAATTACATTTTTTTCTGGTACCCCTCTCTGATAGCAGATAATCATATATGTAGGAAGAGTTGTAAACGGGCCCTGTCTTATTCTCTTACCTTTGACCATGGCTGCTCTTGAGGATATGATATTGTATAGATACCCTCACTTATATAAATGTTTGAAATTTAACTAGAAGATAATTTATACTTTTACTCTTTCTATTATCAAATAATCAAAGTTTATTTCTAAGAGTGAACCTGTTTATTCTATTTTCTATTTAAGACCGTGAAACAGAAAGTTATCTTGTTCTCCTAAAATTGTCCAATACTGTTTTTGCCTATAAGCCAAGGGAAAAAGCCTCCCATTTTTCCATGGAAGGCTAGTTTTGTCAATGGTTACAATTTTATTGTTGTTTTATATGTATTAGTGTTAGTACAAGGCTCATAAACCTTAGCAACTTCATTACTCACCAATTAGTTTTAGATAAACTTTGCTGTCTTGAATTTAATGGCGCTGTTCATGGAGTAGGCTCCATGTTCATAAAAGGAAGACTTTTATATTTGGCTTCCTGGAGGGATGGTACAGAGTCAGAAACACCATTTTACTGTTTTTTTTCTTTAAGTGAGATCTTTCTAGGGTGCCCAGGTTGGCTTCAAACTCTTGGATACAGCCCCAGCCTTCTGAGGAGCTGGGACTATACGTGGGTGCCACCTTACCCAGCTTACCAACAGTGTTTTTTTTTTTTTTTGGGGGGGGGGGAGAGTCTGACCTCAAGGTCTTTGAGTCTGGAGACAAATTGCTTTGTGTTGTTACTGCCTTCTCATTCCTTTGAAGTAAACTGTCCTATCCTCAGAAGCTGCACAAAACTGTGAAAAAATGCACTGGTGATGGAACCAGGAGACTTAGATTTCAGTTACTCTTTTGCATTGTGGTATAAGACAGGAATGGGGGATCTTCAGACTTAAGACCTTAAAAAAAAGGTTGAAAACCACTGATATGGAGGATCAACTAAAACTGTGGACTGCTTTGCTGCAACCACATACTCGAATATTTTCCAACAAAAAGGAGACACAAAGAGTCATTAAAAGGTTAACTTTAAAATTAACAAATTGTGGGTTTTTTGAAATTATTTGGTCCATATTAGTTTTATTTTTATAAAATAATATACTTTTCAAAAGTATATCTAATTGAAGTTACTTGAAAGCAGTCGTATTGGATTATAGCTAAATTAATGTGGCCTTCCAACATGAACATGTTTCCCACTCCGCTGTAGGATTTCAAACAGGTTGCTTAAGCTTTCCCTATCTCAGCCTGTTTATCTATGAAGTGGAGATAAAAAGGCTCTAATAACACAAAGTTCTTTTGAGAATTCAGTGAGATAATGGACATTAACCTGATTTGTGAACTATAAAATGTTCTCCAAGTGTAATAAAGCAATGTTTATTGAGCCAAGGAGGTGTGTGTACCTGTAAAGACTATGCTCATCATGAAAGCCATTCTTGAGAAGAAACTTGGGGTGTTAGCTTAGACCCCTCTTTGGAGTATCCCCATTATATTCAGTAAGGAAGTGATTTAGGAAAGGTATGTGCTCTTATATGGACCCCTGCTGGTGAAATAATCCCCACCATCTTCTCCTTTGGTTTTCTTCTGTCTACCCAAATTTATGACATCATTTCCCTTCCAGACTGTCATTGGTGGACATTTCACCTGGATTAAAAGTTTTTAAAAGAGCAAAATTGTTACATCTTCCAAGGGTGGGTACAGTTGGTCTTATATATTCTTAGCTGCTATTAGAAAAACCTTCCCTGAGCTTAGTTCATATTTCAGGCTTCTGATTACTCTGAAGCCTGCAGTGTGATGTGAGTTTAGACAGGATGTGAGTTTAGATAGATCTCATTATCTTGCATTTCCAGAAAGCCTGTCTGAAAGATAAGTAGTTTGTTTCCTCCCTTCTCCTTTCCTTCCTCTCTCTCTCCCTTACTGCTCTCTTCCTCCTTCCCTATCTTTGAAATTAGTATAAAATAACATTTGATATTAGGGCAACTTGCTAATTTGAGTTCCTTTCAATGACCATAATTGTTTATGTGTTAATAATATTAACCTGTAGGATGTTTGACTGTTTGGACCCTATCTATTCAGTCTCTTGTTCCCAGACCCAGAACAGTGCTTCATATATAGTAGGTGCCTACTAAGAGTCTACTGAATGAATAATGAATAGCAGCAATAATATTCCTTCAGAGGATCTAAAATGTGTTAGAAATCTACAGAAATACCCCTTTACTCTTTACAGTAGCAGGTTGTATTAAACCCAGTTTATAGATGAGAAAAATGAATGGCAGAGTGTTTTAAAAGATTTACCCATGATCATGCAGTGGCAAGATGCATGGGTTTGAAATTATGTTAGTATTGGTCCACAGCTTACGTATTTGTACTGTGTTTCTGTACTTTTAAATGCCTGCCATTTGGTCAATATAAGTAGTTCTTCCTTAGATAATGTAACTTTAAAAGCTAAAATGCTATTAGAACAGAGTCCTGGGGTGATAGAAAATTTATATTTAAGTAAGAGGAGGAATCTAACATGGATACGCTTTTTCTGTTCCCCAAATATCATTCCACTACTAAATTTCTTCTTAACCTTCACAAAAATAATCAACATTTACTAGATACTTATGTGCCAGGCACTGTTATTAGTTCTTTACATGCATTTAATTCTCACAATGACCCCATGAAGCAGATAATTATTTTTATAATCATCAGATGAAGAAATTATGATGCAGAGCAAGTACCTTGTGCAACATCAAACTGTAGATCCTAAATTAATTTAAAATCTAGTTCTGCCTGACTCCAGAGTGGAATCTCTTAACCACTCCATGATACTTTCACATTTTCTGAATAGTCAGAAGCACCAGTTACATATCAGTTTGTTTGCAATTGTTGATAATCCCTATAAGATAGTAAGCTCCTTAAGAGTTGGTCAACTTGTCTTTAACTTCTGCATTGCCTCTATTGTTCAGCTGGTGGCCCATAAGTGCTCAGTTAGTACTTGAGCATTCTCAGATTCAGTCAGCTGATCAGTCAGTGTCTGTGACACTAAGAGAAATGACTGTGGATATCTTGATTTTATCAAAGTCATTTCTGTGCTGCAGCTGACACTTTTTGTGCCCTGTCTATAATTTCTTAATCCATTAATAATTTTAGTTTTAGCTGTGCTGGACAGGTCCTATGCAAGATGATTATACCCCATCCTAAGCACATTCCACCTCTGCCTCAGGACTTTTTCTGAAGACCCAGGAGCTCTCTTAGTCTACCTCATAGATAGTACAGAATTGTGGGGGAATTAATTCCCTAGGGACAAACCTTGACCAATGGAAAATAGAATGGAATAGACAGCCTCTGTCCTTTAGTAGGAAATTCTTAGATGCATTCTACCTGATCCCTTAAAAATTAGTCTCCAGCTGCATTGAACACCAGTTGCCCACATTGGTTACCAGGATCACTTACTGTGTTTTCCTACATGTCTGTTTCACTGTCCTCATTCCCTAATTTCTGCTTCCTGGAGTTATATCTAAAAAAACTCATTGCACCCAAGTATTTTTATCTGTTTATTTATTAATTTACTTATTTGGGAATAGGGATATATGAAAAACCAAATTAGATCCATGCCTCTTTGCTATGGTTTCACAACAGAGGCCATGTGTAATGTCAGATAATGTGAATAAACCATGTAGTTGGATTAATTAGAAAAATCATCTCAGAGGAAATGGAGCTTTGATGGTCTTGGATAGATAGGGTTAAGGTTGAGTAGAGGGACAGTTTCAGAATTGTGCTTTCCACCTTTATAGTTCACAACATTATAAAACAAATTATTCTGATGAAAAGGCATAATGCTTTAAAAGGATGCAAGAATGAGTCAGTCAATTTGCTGAAAATTAAGATGTCTACAAATTCAGTTCATTTTCATTCTTGGCTCCATTGTCAATTTTGACATAAAAAAGACTAACCTACAGTGTATTCCTAAGTCTGTGGTTCATAGCACTTGCCAGTAGAGACATTTTTATGACTCTTCTTCTCCTTGAGATCTCTGTCAGGGATTTATTTTTGAAAGATGCCAGATATGACATTCATAATTACTGAGCAGTCACCCCACCAAAAAAATTGAGAGGAGAACATGGCAGATGGTGTCATGAAAATTATATTGAAGAATATCCCTCATAATGATGAAAGATGCAGCAGCGAAGTCCTGGCATACATATAGGGGGCAGGAGGAGTTATGCTTGGTGTATCTGGGCTCATAAGAACTAATGCATCAACTTGTTTGAAAACTCTTTAATTAGGAGGATCAGGAGGATTTGTCAATGAGTCATGGAGAAAAGACTTTTCACTTTCAGTAAATGAGGACAAACTAACCATCAGTAGCAGTATCTGCATTTATTTCAATGCCCAAAGCCAATGGCACTGTTCTAATGAATAGAACTTCACTGGGCCAAATAAGGCTGCTCAGTTCCTTTGCCCTGACTGCCCTTCATAGGGCAGCTATCATAACACACATAGGTCTAATGGAGTATGCCCCCAACTACATATTTGAATCTGACCTTGTCACTTGCCTGATGAAACCATCTGCATGTTTTCCTTTGCACTTAGCATAAAATCCAAACTCTTTACCACAAGCTTTTAGGCCCTGAGCAGTTTGATCCCTGCCTTTTATCTCTATTACCTCATTTTGAGAGACTCTTCCCTTTGTTCTCTATTTCAGCTAAACTCATCCAATAGATCCAGCATCGTCATGCCTTGGCACTTGCCACTCTGAAATATTAGTCCTGGAGTGCTTTTTCTAGCCTTTTAAATGGCCTTCAGGTCTCATCTTACATATTATTTCAGGAAATAGTCATATCCCCATTCTTCTTTCCTCCTCATAGCATTCTCTGTCATAGTCCTCTGCTTATTGGCTTTATGGTACTTAGAATAATAAGCTCCATTCTGCATTTATTTATTTTTCTTGTTCAATGCCTATTTCTCTCATAAAGGCAATGTATGTTTCCCTAGAACTAGTATAGTGCTTGACTTCTCGCAGATACTCCATAAGTAGATGTTGCTTGGGTAGTAGACAAAGGAAAACACACAACTGTAGGGGTGATGGGCTAGAAGTATCATCTTTTGTACATAGGATAGATTTGAAACAAACTGGAAAATTTCTATAGGCTTTAAATCTAAGCCTTTTAAAGCATTGGTTGATAATTCTTGTGTTGGTTATAGCTAGAAAGCTACTGGTTCCGTATGGAAATTTGTGTTGACATACTTAGGACAGGTTTGTTGTGAGGCAGAGGTATCTTGACATAGATGGATAGCTCTCTGGCTAATAAAGTTTTGAACTTCTTATTAGCATAGGAGCCCACAGATGTTTCTGGAATGAAGAGTTGAGACTGAAACTTGAAAACTGCATTTCTTTTTCATTTTTTATTTTAAAATATTAAGGGGATACAAATTATTTTGCTTACATGGATCACTTTTGTAGTGCTTGAGTCATGGCCAAAAGTGCACACACACCCATTAGGCGGGTTTTTGCCCATCCTTTCCTCTCCTTCCCCCCTGCTTGGTTTCCACTGAGTTTTGCTTCCCTCTGTGCAACCTGCACTCTTTGTTAGTTCCAATTTAATAGCAAGTTCATGTGATGCTTGTTTTCCATTCTTGAGATATTTCACTTAGGATGATGGATTCTAGTTCCATCCAAATTGTTGCAAATGGCATTAATTTGTCCCTTTTATTGATGAATATTACTCCCCGGTATACATATACCACATTTTGTTAATTTATTCATGAATTGATGGGCAGTTGGGGTGATTCTACATCTTTGCAATTGTGAATTGTCCTGCAATAAACACTTGAGTATAGGTGTCTTTTTGATAAAAGAGATTCTTTTCCCTACTACTCAGTAGTAGGATTGGTAGATCTGCTTTTAGTTCTGTGAGAAATCTCCATACTGTTTTTTACAGAGGTTGGATTAATTTTCAGTCCCAACAATATAAACATTCTTTTCTCTCTGCATCCACACCAACATCTACTGTTTGTAGAGTTTTTAATAAAAGCCATTCTAAAAAAGAAAGGAATGCTTCATGAATTTGGGTGTCATCCTTGTGCAGGGGCATGCTAATCTTCTCTGTATCATTCCAATTTTAGTATTTGTGTTGCCAAAGCAAGCATGAAAATTGCATTTCTTATTTCTCACTCTTGCTCAGTATTGGGATATAATGCTATTGCTTGAAGTCTTTGTGACTCTAAGGTTTACTGTCTTGAGTTAGTTTTACAGGATAGCACTCTAGATGGTGCCTTGCAGATACTCAAATATTTATTGAGAAAAGGAGAGATTTACCTTTTTTATTATTAATGAATAGGCAGTCTATTGCATTCAAGTCCTAATTTAGTCCTCTCCCACTCTGGATAGGGCTGATCTCTGTAACCAGTGGGATATTGTGGAAATGGCAGATGTTAGATCCCAAAAATACATTATGGCTTTCCTCTTGTTCCTTCATGGATCATTCACTCTTGGGGATATAGATAGATACCTTGTTGTGAGGATATTCATGCAGTCTATGGGGAGATTTGTGTGGTGAAACTGAGGTCTTTGCTAACATCCATGTATGTGAGCCATCTTGAAAATTGATCCTCTAGCCCCAGTTAAGCCTTCAGGTAACCATTGCCCCAACCAGCTAAGCTTCTAAGCTGTGAGACAATAAGGGTTTAGTGTTTTAAGCTACTAAGTTTTGAGGTAAATTTTATGTGACAATAGATAACAAATACACATAGGAATCAAAGCAATAACATAAATAAAACCTCACCAGAAACCAGACATTTGGCCTCACTTTCATTGTCTTTATCATTCTTTAACCATTTTTCCCATTGGTGTTCCAGTGACTTTGTTGTATACTAAGAATGGTAATATAGTATTTACCATATTATCTGCCATTGTTTCCCCCAATCTGTTATCTGTCTCTATTTGGGGTTTTGGTTTTGATATTACCATGTTTCCCCAAAAATAAGACCTACCCCCAAAATAAGCCCTAGCAGGATTTCTATGCATTTGTTAAATATAAACCCTACCCCAATAATAAGACCTAGTGATAGGCATGGATATGCATTTTGTGCATTTTGTGTGGAGAGGAAGACATCCTCTGAAAATAAGCCCTAATGTGTCTTCTTGAGAAAAAATAAATATAAGACAATGTCTTATTTTCTGGGAAACACGGGGTAAGAAGTATGTTCCCTTATAGGTAACGTAGTACATCTGTCTTTTCCTTTATGTTTTTTCACATTGCTTCTGTTTTCTCTTTTCAAAACTTTGATAAATATTCAATTAGTTTTTTAATTATTAATTTCTATATATTTAAATCTTTTAATATAACTTATTCTGGTATATAATTAATGACTCTTTATATATAACTTTCTAGTCAAAGAAGAAAATTTACATTAGTCTACTTTGTATTGTCATGCTGATTGCTATCTAGTATTTTGTTTCTATAAATTCCTTGCCACTTATGTTTTAGATAGTTCTATTTTAGATTTCCTATAAGTATAAAGGTTCACAGATCTGCAACCATATGTTTTAGCTTGTCCAGAAACTTTTAACCTACTTTCTGGCTTGTTGAATATCACCTTGACCTTCTCCCTTTGAGTCTGTGTTTGATCTGTTAGTCTGAACTTGCAGAGATGTCAACAGTCAATTTTCTTTTAATTAATATCCTTATTGGAGCTGACATTCTATTACCCTCATTTACGAGTCTATTAGTTAAGTCCCTGGGAGTGTTCTTAGGAAAGAAAAAAGACTCATCAATTCTGTTGATAACTTTAAGTTTCATGCAAGTTCAAAATAAAGTATCCATTTTGTGGAAGGAATTTTATTTGTGACACAATCAGCTTATAATTTCAGTGTTAAGAACTTGACTCAGGAGTTCAGGAAGTCTGTCATCTACATTGGAATTGTCTCCAAGCAGCTACATTTGATCACAACCTGGTGGCTGATGTTCTGGCATTTCACCTGTACTGTATCAAATTGGTTGGCATCCTTTGGTGGCTTTGAAGTACAGATTTCTGACAAATTCTGTCATTTGTTTTCCCTACAGGCAGGTTCTTTTAAGCATGACGAACCTGTATCTTTTGTTCTTTCATGTGGAATATTTTCAACATGAAAAGTCACTGTGGCACTGTTATATTCCATTCCTGCCTTTATTAGGAGAATACTATAGTAACTGAATATCAGCTAATATTTTTAAAGTACCTTGTGTTGGGGGGAGAGTTATTTTAGGTACCTTGTCTGCTTTTATCCTATAGCTCGTGCTTTAGTAGTTAATGCAAAGTTCTATGCCCTGTTTCATATCATCTCACAGCATAACATTCACCCTCATATTTCAAACCTTTCAATGGCCATTTTCACTGGCTTTATTTCAGTTTCTCAAACCAGCTCTACTTTTTGCCACCACAGGGCCTTTCAACATAATGAGACCTCTTCCTAGAATGTAGTTTCTCTTTGTCCCTCCTTTCACTGAGTTAATGGCTACTGATCCATTAAATCCAAACTGAAACATCCCTGGCTCATGACTAGGTTAGAACTTTTGTTATTTTTTTCTGAAAGGTACATGTTATTTGTCTTCTAATTGTCATTAATTTATTTGTATGGTTATTTAATGTTTAACTCTTCCTCTTGACCACAAAGTCAATGAGAATGAATGAATGGTTTCTAAATTATACATATGGAAACTAGGCTTGGAAGTTTTAAATAGCTTGACCAAAGTCCTATAGAAACTATGTTGCAGAGGCCGGACTTGAAACTAGGTTTTAAACCTAAGTCTTGTATTTTTTAGTTTTGTATTTTTTTTTTTTTTTTTTGGTTAATCACAGTTACTCTAGACTTCTAACTCAGCCCTAATTTCTACTATCTCTTTTATCTTAAAGTAGTTGTTTGCTTTGTTCCTTGCATGGGACCAGGAGACCTTCTGAATGTGGTTGCAGCCTCAAGGTAAATGATAGGTATATGAGGGATCTTTTAAAAAGTTCATGGAAAAATGTGTATTATGAATAAACTATGCGTGGGTTTCACATTTTTGTACTCGAACAAACTTGTAATAGTATGTCTGAACAGAATCTAGTTTGAGGCACTAAGAAGGATGAAATATTAGTTTGAAAAGAGCCCCAATCAGAGCAACATGAATTCTTCTCGAATTAAAGCAAGAACAAACATCAAATTAATGGGAAAGACTGGGTGAAAGAATGGTGAAATCACTGATGCTTTATGATGCTCTTGATGGAGACAATGCTCCAAAGTAATCAGCAGTTTACTAATGGATGACTCATTGTGAGAATGGATGAAAGGTGTTAATGATGAAGCCTGCAGAGGCAGACTATTCACATCAATTTATGAGGGAAAAAATGCATCTTGACCATGCCCTAATTGAAAAGGACTCACAACTAACATCAGAAACAATAGCCAACATCATAGACAACTCAATTGGCTCAGCTAATAGACTTCTGACTGCAAAATTAAAATTGAGCAAGCTTTCCACTTGATGAATGCCAAAACCATTGCATTCAGATCAACTGTAGACAACAGCAGAGCTTTCAGTGGAAATTTTAAATACGTAGGGTCAAGATCCTGAAGAATTTCTTCTATAGATTCTAACAGGAGATGAAATGTGGCTTTATCAGTACAATCTTGGAGACAAAGCACAATCAAAGCTTTGGATACTAAAACGTGGATATGATCCAGTCAAAGGAAAAGCAGATGGGCATGCTCAAAACATTTTGCTTATTGACTTTCTGGAAGGCCAAAGAATGAGAACATCTTATTATGGGAGATTTTTGAGAAAGTTAGCTAAAGCTTTAGCAGAAAATGCCCAGGAAAGTTCCACCAGTTTTCCACCATGACAATGCTCATCCTCATTCCTCTCACCAAAGGAAATTTTATAAGAGTTTCAATGGGATATAATTAAGCATCTGCTTTACAGGCCTGATTTGATTCTATATTACTTCTTTTTATTTTATAATTTAAAAAAAATCTTTGAAGGGTTGTGGCAGGCACCTGTAGTCTCAGCTACTTGGGAGCCTGAGGCAACAGGATTGCCTCAGCCCAAGAGTATGAGGTTACTCTGAGTTATGACTCCATGGCACTCTACCCAGGAAGTCAGAGACTCTGTCCTTAAAAAAAAAAAAAATCTTTGAATGGCGTCCATTTTTCTCATTTTTCTTCTATTAATAATGTAAAAAAAAAAATGCACTGATATGGTTAATTCCTTGGATCTTTAGGGATGGGCTGAATGGCTGTTATTGCTTACAAAAGTATCTTGAATTTTAATGGAGCTTGTGTTGGAAAATAAGGTTTGTATTTTAAAGTTTTATCTTTTCGTTTCCTTTTCCCATAAACTTTTTGAAGTTCCCTTGTGTATCAGGGTGCCTACACATGTGAGGGTGGAAAAGAGAAATGAAAATTTTCTTTCCAAGAGTCTTTTCTTTTTAATCTGTTGCTGTTTTAGAGAAATGAATTGAGCTGTGGGAGATTGCACAGAGAGATTCATTGGGTTGAGGGCTGTGGGGAAAGGTCAATGCATTATTTAGAACTTATTGTATATTCAGCCTGAACTCTATAAGATCTAAAGAGTGCTATACTTGGTGTAGGTATGATTATATGTTTATAATCCTGAATCTCCTCCTAATTAGCTGTGAAACTTAGGGCAGATACCTTTGTCTCTCTGACCTCCATTTTCTGTCTAATAAATAGTGTGTGTGTATGTTTGGGGGATGGAGGTGATTGTAGAATTATTGGCAGAACTTCTGACTTCAAGTTGATAAAAGAGACTTATTCCCTTTCCTATATACTTTTCTTCATGAGATATTTGCTTTTGATTTGGGGATCTAAAATAGAAATTTATTATACTTTGTAATTTAGATGTTCTAAGAGTTCATGGGGACCCCAGTCCCGTCCCACCTGTCTTGGGATTGTAGAAGTTTTGTGGGCCTCATCGGGGGCCATTTCTCATAAGAGACGTTTGAATGCCTCTCTTATGAGATATGTTTATTTCCAGCTAGAATAATGAACTGTTAGTTCTGGTAGAGACTTTTGAGAGTCAGTAAATATAGCCATTTATTTTATATATGAAGACAGCTTGGGAATGGTGGAAGAGAGCTGGAACTTGTAAATGAAGACTTTGGTCTATAAATCCAGTATTTTCCTCACCATATCAATTAGCTTGAAAAATTATTAAATCATCTCTGATATAACTAATATTCAAATCTGGAAAACTTGTTGAATAATGAATTAGAGTCTCTTTTTCTATGTTCCTTTTTTAATAGAAATACTCACTTTCTAATTATAGAAATAATACCTGTTCATTGTAACAAAATTCAAGTCATTCAGAAGTGCACAAAATAGAAAATGTTTCACCACAATCCCAATCTTTCAGAGATAATCACTGCCAATTTGATTCATGATTTTTAGGTTTTTCTCTCCTTCAAACATAGAAATTTAAAAATTAGATCATGTTATACATACTATTTGCATCCTGCTTATTTTCTTAGCAATGTTTAATGAATATATGGGCAATACATGGACATCTGTTTTTCTTAGTACAACTAATTTATTCTTTTTAATAATAAATGAATGGTAGTCTTGTGTTATATACTATACTCCTTTCCTGATAGATATTTATATTGTTTCCATTCTTTATCTTAGATAATGCTGTAATAAAAATCTTTCAGCATCTATCTTTGCATATTTATCTGTTTCTGTATGAGAAATTTCTGGGAACCACACTTCAAGTTGATCATAGTATTTAGATTGTGTAAATAGAGCAGTATGGTTATCCAATTTCTATAGTAGGAAAAAAGAAAAGATTTCATACTAAGGGTGATTTGGGATACAGGGCTGTAGAATACATAAACCTGTCTTTGGCCAAGCTTTGTACTTTTATAACCATAGTTTTGCAGGATCAGCTCAGTGCAGCAAATTATAGCTCAATGGATTCCACAAATCCTTTCTAGTTGCTCCGTAAATAGTTTATTCATTTAGCTAAAGTTCACTGTAAATGGATCTCATCAGGTCAAAGACACTTAGAGTTAATTTATTCTTTCCAGCCCACAGTAGTTATTTTCCCTTCAGCTTTTTTTCATGAGACCGACCATCAGATATTGGGAGGAACTACCAATTATGTGTCAAGGAGTGAGGCAAAGGGAAAAATATTACTTTTCTACTGAAAATTGTCATTTGCAGGAAAACAAGCTGATGATGTCTCTAAACTGGCTTTTTCCCCCAGGGAGGTCGTAAGGAAGGGAAGCCCTGCCATAGCACGGATTTTCTGTTCCTTTCAGTTGCTTGAACTTTGCTCTTTCTGTGATCACCTAAAATATAGACATAATTTCAGAAGGATTTTGTAGCTTCTGAGGCTTAACTTGTGTGGTTTGTGTCAATGATGGGGAAATGTTATTTTTCCTTCAGCATGAATCCAGATACTTAGGCAATCTGAGAGACATCAGAAGTCGTCTGGTAGGGTTACGTCTTACCTATGGAATTTCCCTGCCAATAACCCTGGAAGGTCATCTTTCAGTGGCTCCTGTTGGTCTTCAGAATAAAACGTCCATTCCTGGCTTAGTGGTTAAGCCCTCAATAAATGCAATATATAAGATATTTGCAATTGTATTTTTTAACTCCTGTAAAGATACCCCGTACTCTAGGTAGTCCTCAAATTCTACTCTCTGTCTTGGCTTATGCCATTTTCTCTGTCAGTTAATGCTATTTGTATAGCTTAAATGCCATCACTCTCACAATATGGTTCTTCTTAGATTCCTCTGACCATGTGTGACATTTTAACTGTACTTTTTGTGTGTGTGTCACTAGAAAATTTCTATTCTATATTGGAAATTTATGTTTCTACCTTATTTCTCCTGCTGGAATCTAAACTTTTTGAGAGCAAGATTGATATGACTATAACCATTCTTTGTATTCCGTCAGTACCTAGGCCACTGTCTAATACTTAGTAAGTATTCATTATGGAGGTAGGTGGATAAACTGATCTAGTCTTCAGTTGAATGCTCATGTGCCAGGAATGCTGGATGAGGAAACCAATTCCACTTTATGGACAGATTTATCAAGCCACTTGAATCTCATTAGTAGAGAATAGTGCTTTATGTAGGGCCACCTATTTCTACTCACCTAGCTCCTAATTTTTCACCGGAAAAACTATTCTGTCAGACCTATGGGAGAGAAGTGGGAGGCCTACCCTTCCCCCAGGCTCTATGCAGGTGGACAGCTGCAATAAATATTTGTTCCAGGGATGTGTGCTTCCAGTTTGAAATCTAGACACCTCCTATATTAGTTTTCTTGGGCTGCCATAACAAAGTACTACTGAATGGATGGCTTAAACAGCAGAAACATATTGCCTCATGGTACTGGAGGCTACAAATCCAGGTCAGGGTGTAGGCATGGTTGGTTCTTTCTGAAGGTTGTAAGGGAGAATCTATTCTAGGCCCTTCTCCTTGGCTTGTAGATGGCTATCTTCTCTCTGTGTCTCTTCATATAAATTTGTTGTTCAAATTTCTCCTTTTTATAAGGACACCAGTCATATTGGATTATAGCCTTCCCTATAGCCCTCATTTTAACTTGATTACCTCTATAAAGACCCTGTCTCAAATATGGTTACATTCTGAGGTACTAGGGCTCAGGACTCTAATGTATCTTTTTTGGAGAGGGTGGAGGAGACACAATTTCACCCATCACATTTTTTAACAGATAGCAAATAAAATCTAGACTTTCCTTATGGAACAGAACATGGGTTTCAAAACTAGCTCAGTTTGAGTCCCAGCTCTGCTAGTTCTAGCTGTGTCTAGATCAGAGAGGAGCATTTGGGTCTGTATTCCAAGCACCTTTGATGTCATCTTGAGCTAGACTAAAGTTAAGGACAGGCATACAGATGAAAAAGGATAATGTGGTGTTCATCAAGACACTCAGGCAGAATTTTTGATTATAGACTAGACTAAGCATTACTCTAAACTCTCTTGATAATGAGACTATGACAGCAAGACTATTTTCAACACAATCTACTACCGGAAGTCTGTGATTGTGGGGGAGGCCTGGTAGAGTCTGGATAATTTAAAAGTCTGGGCAGGATGGAACATTTAGATGAAGATTCTACCAGCTCACTATGCCACAGCCCCACACCTGGCTATGGAAAAATCATCTTCCCTGAAACTGGTTCCTGGTGCAAAAAAGGTTGGGGACCACTGCTATAAGATAAAGACAGCACACCATACGTGCTGCCACTGCTACAAAAAATGCTCACGTAGCCCACTTAATTTCCTAGGCATCCTGCAGTTTGTAGTCTCCACACAAGTGTCATAAGAGGCTTGCAGCTTAAAGGATATCCTATGCTGGCTTTTGTGTTGACATGACTAAGACCTTTACCATGGCACCTCAAAATGCCTAGAAATATAAATATAAATACAAGTAATACATACATATAGAAGCAGAGATACAGAAGCACACACACAACAGAGAGACATTTGTGTGTGTGTGTGTGTGTATATATATATGTATATTTACATACTACCCCAGGGACTCGTGTAATCTGAGAGGAAAGATATAAGAAGTTATAGATTAAATGTTTATAAATTTATACATATAGATATATTTAACTTCCTTTGTCCATTTTAGCACACTACATATGGTTATGAAAAAGTGCTATACTTCCCTTCATACGTATTATCAATAAAGGTACTCTGGGAACCAGGGCAAATGGCCAGAATGTGCACATATCAGCCACAGTGGCAAACTTATGAATCAGATGAGTGGTTTTCTCCTTTTTCATCACACTTTGGGGAGCACACTGAAATCCAGCATGGCTAGAAGTCAGATTCTGGGAGAGAGTCCATCCCTGGGCTTTGGAGCTTTCAAGTTGAATTATTAGGGAAGCATCAGCTCCTCTTTGCTGTAATCAGGGGCCAGCCAGGACACAACAACAATATGATTTGGCGCCAGCCTCATGCTGCTAATTCTTGGCTCCATGCTGTTAACTCAGCATTTCAGGTGGGGGTAGCCCTCCCCTGGAGTAATTAGCAGCCTGGAGTCCAATACTTGTGGTTGCAGCTGTATGGTGTAGCAAGCTACCAGCAGGATTTGCCACATCAGCATTCATGGCTGGAGAAGCTGGCATAATTGGGCGACTGAGGTCCAAGACTTGCCACTATTGACCAGGATTCATGTCCTTAAGTATTAAGCCATTGCAAGTTTCCTTGGAGTTTTGCAGAAAGCCAACTTCTTACCTGCTTCAAAGGATAGATCTTAAGTATTAACCCTTTCCTCCCAAGGGAAATGGATAAGTTCAGAGTGCAAAGGTAGGTAGGCATAGTTCTAGCTACTAGTAGACTAAGGTAGGAGGATTACTTAGGAGGAGCTTAGGAGTTTGAGGCTATAGAGTGAGTACAATGATTCAATGATTGCACCCAGAATAGCTGAACAGACACTGCATTCTAAAAAAACCCCAAGTACATAGCAAGACAATTGGTCTTAGAAGAAAGATTTACTGGCCCTTTTGTCCCATTCTCCAGTCTTACATACTGCAGAATCAAGACTTGAATCCAGATATTTTTTGTTCCAGATGTTCATTGCAATATCCTTTAGCTCTGCATCTGTTTTTAACCAGGAATAGTTGTGAAGTCTGTGGGAGGTAGGTATAGTACATATAAAGGGATTATTCTTTTTGGGAATAGCAGGTGATAAAATTTACTCTACAGTCCAGAAGTTAGCTTTTCCTCTCTATTGTGAAGGAATCTTAAAGACTTATGAACACTGTATTCATTTTTCTGCATTCTGACTTCAATTTTAACAGTTCCTTCAATTGTTTGGATGAACCAATCTAATTCTAAATTATGAATTAAAAATTATACGTGTTTCAGACCACACATCTTGTGTATTTTTAAATTTATTGCCCTGGTTGATTGATGTTTTGCCTCCTGCCAGTACTGAATAGACACAAACAATTCTACCAAAATGTTTGCTGCATATAAAAATAACTGCACTTGTCAGCTCACAGTAGTTATAAAACTGAGTCCAAATTAAATTGCACATTAGATGCCATTCCTGAAATTGAAATGTTTATAAATCTAAAAAATGTGTGAATTGTGCAAGAAAGTATCTAAAGCCATGATTTTGGTTGAAACATACTATTTTTGACTAATAAAGAGTGAAAGGATCTCCTTGAAGGCCTGTGATTGCACTGAGGCCAATTTTCATTATTTTTTTGCTCAGGACTCAGACTTATGGGAATACAGTCTAACAAAGCCAACTTTTATGCACACTATTTATTTTGCTTTGAATTTCTTGTCCTATGATGTTTGCCTGTTAGAATATTACCATTACTCCTCTCACAATTTTGGTTACTAAAAAATTAATAATTAGTAGCTAGCAAGCACTTATTATGGGCCAAGCATGGTGCTAGGACATGTGTATATACTCTCACTCATTCACTTTTTCCTTTACTTTTATTGCTTTGCCTACTCTGTTCCTGTGCTATTCTATTTGGGCCAGAAAATGACAAAGTAGTAGTCCCATTGTTCCTACTGCTCATGATGCTTACATTTTGGTAGGGAAAATAAGAAAAAGTAAACAAAAAGATAATTTCATGGAGTAGCATAATGGGATAAAATAGGGAAATGGGATAGCATAGGGTATGGCTCTGTTTGACCAATAAAGGCTCTCTAGTATTGAAGATGTTGTCCTAAATTTTTCTCTTTCCCCATAAC
The DNA here is from genome assembly GCA_963574575.1 of Galagoides demidoff. NCBI lineage: Eukaryota > Metazoa > Chordata > Mammalia > Primates > Galagidae > Galagoides > Galagoides demidoff. The sequence continues at coordinate 17,303 of CAUYQV010044171.1, read as the reverse complement.
AATCAAACCACCTCTGGAAACTTTGGAAAAGTGGGAAGATCCTTTCCCTTTTGTTTCTAAGAGTAGATACATTCTACTCTGTTGGTCATAATTGCACTGTGAGTCTGCTGCTAGAAGAAAGTGGGGTAACTTAATGTGACTCCTCCTGTTTGACCTTGCCTACCTTTCTGTGCTTGATTTACTTTAGCTATTTGACAGCAAAGAACTTGTTTTATTCATATTTATGGCAAGAAGGATAATAACTTACCTAACACCACATATCTAATAAGTGGCAGAGAAGGCTTTGGGTAAAGGTGTGGTTCATTCTGAAGTTCATGGGAATGGAAAAAAGCATACTCTTCTAAGAGATATCAAACAAGATGTGGGTATTCTATCATTCATCTTGTCAACTTGAAGAAATGCATTTATCCTCTCTCAGGAAAAGAAGGGACTACTTTCTTGATTCCCAGTCTGTTGCCCTTTCTGTTGGCTTTCTTTGAATTTCATTTTTGCATGCACCAATTGAGGATGTTAGGGTAGTCACTGATTCTGCCCTGCATTTTCATACCTACATGGTGATGCACATGCTCCAGGCCTTTATTTCTGACCTGGTTCTGTAAAGTGACCTTTCTTCTAAGAGATCTATATGATTAATCCCAGGCATCAATATCAACCAATGCTTGATAAAGCCATTTATCATTGAAACGTGGTAACGAGTATCACTTTGTTGTATTTAGTAGCAGAGGAGAAAACCTTACCCTTTAAAATCCTTCCTCTAGTCTTTTTTTTTTTTTTTCCCCTTTCATCAGGTGCTTTCTGTTTGTAATCCCATCTGTTCTCCCTTTTGCTCATTTTCTCTCCAGTGGGGACCTGGAAGATAGGAAAACATACATCTGAAATACAGATTTGTTGCCAGGGAGAGATCAGAGGATTGTTTATTTCTTTTCTTTTCTTTCTTTCTTTCTTTCTTTCTTTCTTTCTTTTTTTTCTTTAACAGTCTGATCAGATCTTGATCCTTTGCTGATAACTTTTCCAGACTGGGGAGTTTCTTTACTAATTAAAAGGTTGGATAATGAGCACTTAGTGTTCTGGTGATTAAGACCGCCTCTGCCTCACAGGTCAGTGCCACCTGAATTAATTGGCACCTTCTCAGTTGGGGTTCAGTTCTCACGTCTTAGCCTACCAGAATGGCATTCAGACTTCTTTATAATCCATCCTCATGAAGTTTTCCGAGCCCTTCCTCTTTCTACCTACACCACTCTCTCTTGATTGAGTGAATTACCCTCTGTCAACCTTTTCTATGTGATTTGCTTCTTCACCACTATGTTTCTTATTTTCCTCTGCTTAGAAGGGCATTGTTACAGTTGTAGACTCTGGAGACAGTGTGATTGAAATCATTGCAAGAGCACTGTGACACTAGATGGTTAACCTCAGCTTTCTAACCTATAAAAAAGAGATAATAATAGCTTATCAACCTCATTGTATAGTTATAAAGATAAAGTAAAGAGTTTGATGGAGTACCTGGCCTCTAATAAATGCTCATTAAATATTAGCTACTCTAATTTTCCATTTATACCTATTCAAATCTCACTGCTCTTTAGGGCTCCTCAAAATAAATAAAGTATACTTCTTACTTCCTACACAAGAAGGCTTTTTGTCTGTCTTCCAGTTCAAAGTGATCTCTTCCTCCTAGGACTCTTCTTCCTTGTATTCTTATTTTGTGACTTGCATGGAATTACTTGGTTTGTTTAAGTTTATGTTCAAAGTCCCTAATGACAGATGAAATACTCTTGGGATCCAAAGACTTAAGCCTCTGGCACAAAGCTGAGATAATCTCTGTGCAATAGAATTGTTATTTTCTGCTTCCAACTTAAGGGAATTACATTTTATTGATGCTATCTTGGATTCTTGAGTGTTCTACTAATTTATTGAATGGTCCACTTATTTCTCATTATGCTGAGACACTTGTTTCCTAGGTATGTTGCTTCCAAGAGTAAAATCAGTTCAAGCTGCCAGAGCTGCTACATGGGCCTGTTTTAAACCAAGGACACTAGGTTTTTTGATGAACAATAGTTAAGACCTGCTTAGGAACACTAAGGTCATATACCTTTAGAATTATAAAATATAGAATGTTCTGGAATAACCTTTTTAGGGTAAATCAATATCATTTATGTATATCTCCAGCTGAAGTTTATAAAAAGACATTTTGATCCTGAATTTTAGTAGCAGTATTATCAGTTTTTTTAAAAACTGCAAGAAATTTAAAATATATTTTGCCTTCCAAATACCTGTAATTAGGTCAGAATTCAGAAAAGTGGGCTTCTATTTGCATAGAATGACATTAATTCTACATTCTCTCATAGCAAGGTTGAAAGAGAGGATTAATCATTTATTCATGCAAAACCAACTTGCATGAATCATTTATTTATCTTGTTCGGGTAATTTTGCAGAGCTCATTTTTATATGCCTCAGGTTGCAGATAAAGTTAAAACTCAAGAAGGTGATTTACACTCTACAATAAAGACTTGATGGCCATGTAAACAGCATGCGTGCTATAGGAAATCAATAGGTAACCATGGAAATAACTCTACAATGGGAAATTCTATTTCTTATGAAAAAATTATCAAAAAATCAATTGTAAGATGAAAAGGTTTTGCCTGTGTCCTTAATGTTCACCAAGTCTTTTGGTTTATGTAAAGAAGAAAATATGCACTTTGGTGCCAGTAAAGAATTACCTTAAAGATGCATCAAGAATGAATATCACTTTTTATTTTCTGAAGTTTGGGTTGGAATTTCTTGACCTCTGTTCTTGGAGGTCTACCTAAGAAACTTTCATCTAATAGCACTAAAAATCTTCCAGAGTACAGGATGCTTGAATTATTGACCCAGCTTAATTTCAAGCAGCTTTGAGACCTTTATCTCAGTGGGCCTTGATTTCGTCATCTGTAAAATAACCAAACTAACCAACGGATGGTGGTCTGATTTAGCCCAGGGATGGCATGAATATTGCATGCGTAGTATTATCTCATTTTCTCTTCTTGGGAAACATTACTAACCAATTATGGCACTCTTATCACTGAGCCTCAAGAGTCTCAGAATCCTTATTTATACATTTCTTCAGCAGCTGCTTCTTATGGATAACAGTTGTCATGTGTAAGACATCCATTTGCTTCTGTTGACCTTTAAGGCTCGTTTAGTCCTGACATTATAAGAATCTGAAAACCAGCTGTGATTACTGAATGTTCATGTCTATTCAGTTCCACTTGAATGAATACACACTCCAAATAATAATAATAATAATAATAAATTATGATCTCTTTAATAGACCAAGGGAATTTTTTGATTTCATTAATATAGTCACAATATGTATTTTCAATGAAAAAGTTATTAATGGTTGTTGATGGATAAAAGTGATGATGTTTGTAGCATTTTGAAGCTGTCCACTTGTCAGTTTAGAGACAACTTTAGCTAATCTGATAGCCATTTGCATGTCTGCTCTTTTTTCAACAGTAGAGGGCAGCACAGCTATTTTCAAGTGTCTTCAGGAGTAGTCCTTTGTGTACGTCCACAGGCGTTGTATACAATGGATACAAAGATGTGAGCTGTGGCAGGCTGCAATGCAAGAGTATAATCACACATCAAAAAAGCCACCTTAATCAAATATACTAGGCTGTGGTCTTTAAGCTTTCAGAAATTAGCATTACCTAGTTCAAATTTACACGGTCTTTCTGTGATTTTTTTCTCGTGTTACTTGTCTCAACTAAGAGTGTCGTTATATAGGTGAAAAGATCACAGTTTTGGCTTCTGAAGGTGCAGGTTCAAATCCCAGATCTTTTTAGCTTGCTCTGTGACTGAGCTGTTCTGCCTCTTGGGACCTCAAGATTCTCCTTTTTAAAACAGCACTTAAAAAACACAATATTTTCTGTCATCTCACTGTGTTGTGAATATCAAATGAAATCAACATATGTAAAAGCATTAAGATAAAGGTTTTAAAAATAATGACCAATCTCTTATATACTATTATTAAGAATCTAGCTTTTCACACGTGCACACGAACAATAAAACACAAATATAGTCCAGTAAATGGAGGTGAGAGTAGAGGCAAGCGGGAGGAGAGGACGATTGGCAAGCAGTGGTTCTCCACCTGTGGGTCGTGACCCACAGGAACTGAACTAAAGTGACGTAGCATTAGGAAGGTTGAGAACCACTGGAGGAAGGAGGGCAACTGGCGGAATCTCACCTAATGTGCACAATGTAAGGGTGTTCAGCACGCCCCCCGGGTGAAGGACACAACTACAATTTGAGCTTTACCTGAGAAGTAAGAACAATGTAACCTGAAAATTTATACCTCATATTAATTAAAAATAAAATCCAGCCATTAAAAAAAGATGGAGACTTTACATCTTTTGTATTGACCTGGACAGAGTAGGAACACATTCTTCATAGTGAAGTATCATAAGAATGGGCAAGCAAGAATCCAATGTACTCAATTCTAATATGAAGTTAGTAGACAATCTAATACATAACCATATAAGAGAAAAACTCAAATCAATTCAAGGTGGGGGGAGGAGGAAAGAGGGAGTGGGAAGAAGGGAGGAGCGAGGGGGTGAGGGATATGGTGTTTGGCACAACTCTTAGGGGCGGAACACAACTATAAGAGGGACTTTACCTAACAGATGCAAGCAGTGTAACCTAATTCTTGTACCCTCAATGAAACTCAAACAATAAAATAAAGTAAAATAAATATAGCTTTTAATTCAAAATGAATTACACAAATAATTTTTAGGACTTCTTTTTGAATTATTGGATAGCATCTGTCAATGATAGATTTGGCTGCATGTTGGAACATCCTTGGCATGTCCTCGTTGGGAGCTGGGCTGTAGGAACTGATGTAGCTCTAAGGGCCAAGCTGTGGAAAGTTAGGCTCCGGAGAGTTTACTGTGAACATTCACTTTCTTATGAATAATGACTAACTGATTTCTCAAACCTATTAGACCTAACATCTCTTCTTTTGAACATATGTTTGGTGATTGCCTCTTTATTCTCAAAGATAACGCAACTCATGGCTAATACAATCACTCTACATACATTTCATACAGAAAAGAAATCAATGTAATGCCCTAATTTTAATTTAAAGGTTTAGAAATGTAAAATAATTAAAACTAACATAATATGTATTTTTAATACATAAATTCTTGGACCTGGTTACACTAAAAGATACAATGAAGTGGTCAGGTGCTTGTACCGACATGAAGAATGAAAATAACAAATACAAACTGACACAGGAGTTTTGTGCTTGTGACTCAAATTCCAAGAATGCCATATTACTATTGGTAAAGCAATTTTTAGGTTGGAAAACAATTTTTGGTAAAGTTCCCAACAAGATTTTCTCCTAGATTTACAGGCTGCAGACAAGAAACCTTCAGGAAAATTTATTACATATTTGAATTTTCTGCAAAAAATACTATGAGATTATAGGTAAAACAAATTTAACATCTGGGCTCAGATAGTAACAAAGAAGTCTTTTGTTGTCATCAAAGTTCAGAGGAACAATTGATCTTTGGGTAGACTCTCCAGTGAATTCTTTGTGAGGTGTCTATTTCCCCTTCCCCTGGTCTTCATACTGTAAATGCCAGTCGTAGTGTGTGATGTTGTGGGAGGAAGCAGATCTCATTATTGTGACAATGAGTATATCATGTACTATTTCTGAAACATGACATTGGAGGCAGAACCATTTCATTTGAAGAGCAGTGATCTAAGGGGATAGGGACTGAGGGATATGCTGAAACTTAATACATACAGCTGTCCTGGGCTTACAATCCACTGAAGCTCAGGTAATGGTAAGAACATTAATTTCAGACTCTTACCTACTTCTAGGGCTAAGCCTACTGATCTTGATCAGCCTTGGCTCAGATTTACTCACTACCCCCCCTTCCCCATGCAATGAAAAGTGTAGAAATAGAAATATTAGAGGACAGTAACAAAAAACCACATGTTGGGTCAGTATTTGGAAGCACTTCAAATGGAATGATCTGCCCAGTAAAGTGGTGACTACCAAATAAGAATAATCTCTCACATTTAAAGGGATTTCATGTCTTCTATCAAATTTCATGTACATTATCTTAACTAAATCATGCCTTCTCTTGCCCAATAGCTCAATATTGTATTGGATCATTTAATCTTAGCCATCTAGTAGGTTCATTTACACTGAGGTAGTAAGATCTCCACATATTATAGAACTATTAATATTTAGAAGAAAAGGCCAATGTTGAAAACTAACTATAGCCTGAACTGTTTTTCTATATTGGCTGTATTTTGTATCACCTGAAGAGATTTAAAAATATGTATATGTCTGGCCGGGCGTTGTGGCAGGCACCTGTGGTCCCAGCTACTTGGGAGGCGGAGGCAGGAGACTCGCTTGAGCCCAGGAGTTGGAGGTTGCTATGAGCTGTAAAGCCATGGCACTCTGCCCAAGGGGATAGCTTGAGGCTCCATCTCAAAAAAAAAAAAAAAGAGTGAAGACCATGCACAAGAAGGTGTCCTCAAGGAGTTACAGTCACTCTACAATGATTAAAGGATCCTCCCCCAGCTTTGAAACAGAGTGATCAAAGAGCAAGAATGGTAAAAGCCACTGACAGGGTCAAAGAAAAGTTAGTAAATTGGTTTGGGGAAGGCATATCCATTTAGGGCAGGGACAGAAGAAATTGGGCATGTTGAAAAGTTAGACCACTAAAGCCTTTCCATACCATGCCGAGGAATTTCAATTTTGTTTTTTACGCATCTCGTTGCATTTTAAAGCATCAATGCATATTAGAAATACTGCTTTCTTGACAATGCCAAAGAAAGAATGGAGCAGAGAGACAGGAGAGTAGAGGAAAGAAGCCCAGGGGAGAGGTTGTTGTGGGAGTCCAGAGAGAGAAAATGAAAACCTGTAACTCATCAGTGGCGACGAGAACAGGACAAAGATGGAGACAGGAGGTAAAATCAGCTGCAAATGAAAGGCCACAATGCAACCTACAAGCTATGAGCGACCTGTTGGGGGACAACTGTGTTCCTGAGGATCCTTGTAAATACTAATAAGTGAAGGTAGATCTTAGGTCACATTATGGCCTTCATTCTCTGTCATGCAAAATAGAGTCATAGGTCTTGTACCAACTGGGATACCAAGGATGAACTGGTAGTGTGTTCTTAACTTTATCCCCTGAGAACAACAGGTCTGTGAGTGCACTCTAAAGTTAATACTTGAAAATGTAAGTTATATTTGCTAAAACATGATCACATTTTAACATAATAGAATAAAGGGGGAGATGTTTTTACTGTTCCTGGCAATGATGCTATACTTTCTCTCCCTTTTGGAGTTTTAGACACCCCCCCCACACACACACACACACAAAAATAGCGCTAGCAAAAAAGAAATTAAATGGCTCTGATGTTCTTTGCAGTTTATTATTTTTTTCCTTTTATTAAGTCATATACACATAGATCATGAATACACAATTTTACTCTGTATGGGAGGATTCTATGAACAACAGAAAGAAATGTAGCAGGAGCCAATATGCTTTTTCCCTTTAGGAATTCATTTGCTGATAAAAATGGCTATTCTGTCAAGATTTATCATCATAAAAAAAGGAATATCAAAAGAATCACCTTCTCTTTTCTTTCTCCGGCAAATTATTTCTGCTGTCCTTTCATGAGACACTTATCTGACTGAGACAAACCTTAATGAAAGATTGCATTTTAGCCATTTGGGGTCTTGGTACCTTGAGTTAGTTAGCCTTGTGTACTGAGATGTTTACTTATAATGGACATGTTAGACATGGAGGAGTCTGTACTTTCCACACAGTGCAGATTCCAGGCTTTGAGGCAGGTAAAGCAGTGTGAGAGGATCATGATGAGACCACCAGCAGTGGTACCCTGATCACAAAGTCTTGAAGTCTTTGAGCCATGTTTCCAGGGGAAGTCAGTGGTGACTCCGTGCCTAGGCTAGACTGTTAGTGCAATAACTGTTTCAATGCACATTTGTTTAATTATTCTTAATCGCAATATCACTCTTTATAACTGCTGATGGTTTTTCTTTAAAACTCTAATTTATCTGGTTTAATATTCTTATGCAAAAGGAGTTTCTCAAGGATACTTTTTGTTTACATTTGCTATTTCGCCCAATCCTCCTGTTTTAAGAATCCTGTGCATTCTTGTTTAAGAATTAACTCTTGGTCATCTGGGAATATACCTAATAAAGGAATTGCAGGGTCAAATGGCAGGTCTATTTCAGATGGGAGTTTTTTGATAGCCTGAATTCATGAGCAACTTTGGGCAGGGTAGACCCCATTCAACCTGTGATGAACATGTCACACGAAACAAAAATAACCTTTTGTGGGGCCTGAAAATTGATTTGTTAATACTGTATTATCTCACCCATCTTGACTGATGCAACGTGAGTAACTAAAACATTTTTTCATGAAGCAGGAAGTAAAACAGCCCTTAACAGTCTAGATAAAATAGCTAAGCGCAGTATTTCTAATGATTTTACACAATGCAAGTCTGTGGAATCTCTCCAGGTAAAGATTAATTTATTGGCATCAAGGATTTCTTTAAGGAAGGACTTAGTTGTTGAGTAGCAAATCAACCACAAAATACCAATTTACAATAATGTCTTGAGAATCATGAGTCATGAAAATATATAAAGCTTTTGGTAAATTTATATTTACAGCCTATTACAGTAACGTGGTAGTTCTTGCATTTGTCCTTTTTTCCAAATAGGGCACAATGCTACTGTATTTGGAATTATCAAATAAGGCTTTGTTCATTTTCATATTAGACTTCACAGTATTTTACGTGAGGCTAAGGACATACTTTCTCTATCAAATTAATTTACCCAAACTATTATTGATCTTTAATTTTTTGAAGTCACGCTTACAGATAATCCACTTATCTTCAATTGATTGAGGACATCTTTCTGCCTCATCATCCCAAGCTCAATTAGATCTTCTTACTTTCATCCCAGGCTTCAAGGCGCCCAATCACCTTGCCTCTGTTCAGTGCCCTCCACTTCCTCAGCCTCTTTGGTTTGTTCTTCTCCCTATTTCCGAAACGTGGACTGCAGCTGCCTCCGCACACCCCCCTCCTTTTTCTGCATCAACAACCCTGTTCACTCTTTGCACTTACTTCACGTTCACTGAGAATTAACTGCAAAGTTGAAGTGAGGATATTGTCCATTTCAAATCAGTTCATATAGTAAAAGATGAAGAAAGATCAGTCTGGGCAAGGATGCCAATTCACGCATGTGCTGACATAGTTCAACCTTATGTTTCCTGGACTTAGGCTAACAGGTGGGAATATTTCACCTAAACTACATTCCAAAATGGTGCCCCCAGAAAAGGCACAGTCACAGATCTGCGATGTTGGCCCTTTCTGAATTTGAATGCCTTTCAATGGGGTTTTTCCTCTACACTGGATAACAGCCTCCTCCGTGAGATGTCCACCTCCCCGCAATTTTATCATTATGTGTCTCCTTGCAAATATTTGAAATTGCTATCTCTGTCTAACCCACACTGTTTCATTTTTATTTATCAATCCATTGTATACGCTCAAGTATATGTTGTTATTTTAATTCATTTCAAAACTTGAATACCTTAATGTTACTATTTCTCGAATGAAAAAGTTGTGATCTTTACATGAATAGGCTCATATTTATTTACCAATAATTTGTGTTTTAGATTCTGCCGTGTTTCCAGATACTAAAAGATCAGCTGAGCAAAACAGATTAAGCATCTCAGTATAAGAATATAATGAAAATAGACAGGATAGTCAAATTATGTAAGAAAAACAGTAAAGAAAATACTTTAAGATTCACTATGTTTGAATTATGTATAGATAGAAATTATGTCCTTTTACTTCATAAGACTTTAGATTTGAAAAGGAATTGCATTTTAGGTAACGTGTTTATTGGAAAAACTTTGTATTACAAGGTTGGATTAATGAATTATTTATGTCTCTAATTTTCAGTGTAGTATTTTACACTGAAGTCTAATACGCATAGTAAGTACACAAATCATAAATGTATCCCTCTCTGAATTTTCCCAGAATCAATACACCCACATCATCTTGGCCTTGAGAAGAAAGAGAATATTACCAGAACCTCTGAATATATCCCCTTTGCATCCTCTGTGCATTTTAAAATGAAATAATCATTTGTTTGAATTCTACATAGCTTATATCAGTTTTTTCTATGTATATGATACACATGCATAGAAGGAAAAGATTGATCCTCTATGAAAAATGCTGTCTCTTAGATACAATGTTGGAAAGCGTTTGTTCATTCCCATATTTATGTCTAGTCAGCTTCTTGCTCTGCCTGGTCTTGGACCACTTAGACCTTATGACTTTTGTGTCAATTCAAGGGTGTCCTTGAACCAATTTTTACACTAACTATTTAGCATAGAAAATTGGTCAGAAAGCAGTCATCAGCAATATATTTAAAGTTTGTGGTCAACCACAAAATAGGTGTGTGTGGGTGCAACTGGATGGTCAGCTGTCTCGGGGCTTCACCAAGAAAGCAGTAGCTGCTATCAGGGCAGCTGTTGAGCTGGGCTCAGGTATCTATGGGCCTTAGCGGGTCCTGAGTGGCTCTCTCTGCATGAAGATAAAGAGGCTGCCAGACAAGATATCTGGCACTGCATGGGTGATCTTAGACGCAGTGGGGATGGAAGGCCCTGTAGTGGTCAGTCAGGGAATGTAGAGTTGCCACTGGCCAGACCATGGAGTAAGCAGGGTGCCCACAGGTACATACAGGCTGGTGGCTCTGCGGCAATCTGTTGGGGAGGACAGCGCTGCTGCAGGACTGGTCAGGGCAGGGTGTGGGGGGTCAGGTGGCTCTGTGCGGTCATGTCTGTGTGTGGGAAAAAGACAGTGGTGCTGATGGTTAAGCTGGCTGAAAGGCGTGTGCAGGTTGGGGCGGCTTTCTGTGCAGCTGTGCTGTGTGAGTATTCAGTGGCCTCTCATCTGTGCAGGTCCACGTGTTTTCTGGAGGATGTGGGCTCCACGTGGGTTTGTGCTCTGTGATCTGGGTCATTTTGTCTGACTCAGGCTGCAGCATCTCAAGTTGTGGCGACCCTTGTGAACATGGTATAATGACAGTGGTGTCTCAGGGTTGGAGAGAATCAGGTGTAACTCTCTGGAGTAGGATTCTCTCTCTAATCTGTTTCAGGATGGTTCTGTGCTGTAGCATTTGAGGTCTCCAGGGAAGGGAATGCTCTGCTGTGCTTCTGTTTTGTAGTAATGTAGCTGTGCACAAACTCTTGGCTACTCTCCAAACTGGAGTCAGTTCCCTTGAGGACTAGGTGACTCTCCTCTAGAAGGACTGCCAGTGTCCATGGCAGCAATGAGGACAGCTGCAGATGTCCAGCTTACCTTATCCTTGTCAGAAGAAGCCCCCTGACTCTCAGCTGGTCTTGGCAGGTGCGACACTGTCGCAGAGACAGGCTGCCCCAGTTCCTTCTGTGTGATGTGCTCTTGGGCTTCTGTAAGCTGCAGGGGGTTGGCTTTTCTTTTGTGCTGTCTGCTATCTTTTCTTTAGTCACTGCAGTGAAAATCTAGTTTGTTTATTCATTATTTTGGTTGCTGTATTGTGTGTAGGGGGGAGGACAATTGCCAAGTAACTAGTGAGCCATCTTGTGGGTGTCACCAACAGAAGGATTGTTCACCTGAAGAAAGTTAAATGTCTGAGGATTTGTTCGTGCTCAGTGAATCATCCACAGTAACTTTGAGGCCACTTGGGTTGATTATACAAGCTAAGAAAGCAGAACTGAGGTGCCACACGTTTTAGGAATGGTTGGGGAAAACCACGAGATCAGTAGATGAACATAATGAAGAGAGCAACAGCTAAATATGGTAAGGTAAAACCTTCAAAGGTGGATTAGTTATTACAAATGGCCCTGAGGAACAAGAAAACGACTGTATTTCCAGATGCTTAAAAATACAGATCCTTGGTGTACATATACCACAGTTTGTTGATCCATTCATGGACCGATGGGCCCTTGAGCTAAGCCTTGGATTTCTTTATCTTGATTTATATAAAACACAGAAATCTTCCAAGTACTGCCTTTTCTACAAAGCCTTCTCCAAAGACTACAAAACTGCTGAATGCCCCTTTTATGTTAATTCTTTTTTATTGTTGCTTTGTTTTATTTTTAAATTATTTTATTTTGAATTAACAAATAATTATGGGTGATACCATATGATATTTTAATACATATATTCATTGTGGAAAGATAAAATTAGGCTGATTAGCATACCCATGCCCTCAAATATTTATGATTTTTCTATGGTAAGAACATTTAAAATCCCCCCTATAGCTGTTTTGAAATATATGCTACATTATTATTAACTATGAATCTCATTTCCATTATGCATGACCATCCTGAGGACATCTCCTTACTGTAAACTTCGGTCTAAAGTCGTAGCTTACTTATTTGGCCACCTCAGAAAACTTAACACCTTCTTTTTTTCCCTCTAGTTTTCTGTTAATTTCAGATAAAATATTTTTCTTTCTTTTTTATTTTACTAAGACTTCTTCAGTTGATCCCAAAGATCAACTTTATCAGAGTCATCAGCCAAGCAGTATTCTTTTTTTTTTTTTTTACCCTGAAGAACGGTCACCTTAAAAATTCCATCTCATGCATACTTATCTTCCTAGTCTGCAATTATCTACTTAATGGAAAAAGAAAAAAGCAGGATGTTCACAATCAAGTTATATTTTTTTCCCTCCGAACCCAAACAGTAACATTATAGTATGTATCTCCTAAGAAGTATGCCTTAACAGAATGGAGGCAATCCATTCTGGAGAAATTATCTTTACACAGATAGAAGACAGAACTATATTTGAACATGGCAGCACATTATATCAAGTGGGGAGCAGCAGTCTGTCCCTACACCTCTTGGTAAGTCAGTGTCCTAACTCTCCATGTCTCTCAATTATGATGGCAGCTAAGACATCATATGGGTCTCTTTAATGGCCAGATGCTAAGAGCACCTGCATATTACTGTATTGGTGCTGAGCCATTGTCACTGCATATGTGTTGTTTTGTATTATAAAGGATCTCTTCCTCAATATTGCCTGGCTTCCCAAATTGTAAGTTTCTCTGTTTTTCACACTGATGGTCAATGCCACATTTCTGCTCCAATGTATTTTTCTCTGATGCCAACTATACAGAAAAAAAGAATCTACTACTTCTTCATTACAATTTTAAAATTTCAGAGAGGATGAAATATGATTGGCCAATCTGGGGTAAAATGTCTATTTTTAGTTCAGTCATCTGTGGCTGGAGGAGCGAGAGGAAAGGTCATATGGTACAAACATAGCTGTCAGCTAAGAAAAATTGTGGACTGAGGCAAATTTTTAAAAAAGCTACCTACTACAGCAGCTAAAGTAATACTTTCTCTCAATTTAAATGAGTCATTTGTATACTCACATTAGATAGCCATCCTTGGTGAGTTTTCTGTTCAATGAAATAACATAAATTAAAATGATTTTTAATGATTAATACACAGGTATAGTTTTTTATTTCAGACCTTCATCTTCTTCTGTACTTTTAACCCAGCATGTCAGCTCTGCAGAACACCACTTCCCCTTCCATCATTTTCCTGCTAACTGGTGTTCCTGGGCTGGAAGCCTTCCACACCTGGATCTCCATTCCCTTCTGCCTCCTCTACATAACCGCCCTCTTGGGAAACAGCCTGATTCTCTTCATCATCATCATTCAGCCCAGCCTCCACGAGCCCATGTACTATTTTCTCTCCATGCTGTCCACCACTGACCTTGGCCTGTCCATATCCACTCTGGCCACCATGCTGGGTATATTCTGGTTCAATGCCAGGGAGATCGGCTTTAATGCCTGCTTGTCCCAGATGTTCTTTATTAAATTCTTCACTGTCATGGAATCCTCAGTGCTGTTGACCATGGCTTTTGATCGTTTTGTGGCCATCTCTAATCCCCTTAGGTATGCCACCATTTTAACTGACTATAGGATAGCTCAGATTGGAGTGGCAATTGTCATCAGGGGGACCCTTATGCTGACACCAATGGTAGCGCTTCTTAAACGGCTGTCCTACTGCCGTGGCCACGTGCTGCACCACTCCTACTGCTACCACCCCGATGTGATGAAGCTCTCGTGCACGGACACCAGGATCAACAGTGCAGTGGGGCTGACGGCCATGGTTTCTACTGTTGGAGTGGACTCAGTCCTCATCCTCCTTTCTTATGTTTTGATCATTAAGACTGTGCTCAGCATTGCATCTTCAGAAGAGAGGAAAAAAACCTTCAGCACATGCATCTCCCACATTGTGGCTGTTGCTGTATTCTATATCCCCTTGATCAGCCTGTCCTTTGTTCACAGATTCGGGAAACGGGCCCCTGCCTATGTACACACCCTGATTGCTAACACCTACCTGCTGATCCCTCCTGTAATGAACCCCATCATCTATAGTGTGAAGACCAAACAGATACGGAAGGCTGTGATAAAAGTTCTCCGTTACAAAGAAACAAAATTATAGAATTCTAGCTCTAGATGGACCCTGCAAGATGGTCTACTCTGAGTCATGTTATCAATTAAAAACAAACAAACAAAAAACTGGTGCCCATCAACGCTAAAACGTCATTTCAATTTAAAGCTGAAAATTTAAAACATTGGCTAGTTTGACCACTCTGCTTTATAGATGAGGAGGGGTGGAAGCAGACGACTTGGAACAACCTAAAGCCTGAAGTCTAGAACTTCTCCTCGCCACTGCTTGGTCCAAAGGCGGTGCCTTCTATCCCTGCCGGCAGCCTTTCTGTTCTTACCTAGTCTGCTTTGCAGCAGTCAGAAAGATACATTATGAAATGCCACTCCTTTGTGAGAAATGGTATTTTCTAACTAATAATAATTTGAACTAACATTTATTATTTCCTCTGTCAAGTCATGGTTCTACGGTTTTTTCACATGTATGAATACATTTTATGTTTAAAACATTATAAGGTAGTTACTTCTGTTACCAGTGAGAAAGTTGAGGCATAAAATGTTAAGTAGCTTGTTTAAACAGCTAGTAGGTGACAGAGCACATCCACACAGATTGACTCCAGGGTCCCTCTTTCTCTAAATGCTAATGCTGGCTTGCTGCCTAGAACACACAGGTTTGTAACTAGTTTATATACTTAAATACACGTTCATCCATGTAATTTGTGCTAGAAAACATAAAGAAGTTAAACAATAATTTAAAAACAAAACAAAACTCTATCCTCTTGAAATTTTCAATCAAATTAAGAAAGAAAAGCCCAAATCAAAAATCTTCAAACCTCACAAATAGATTTCCACCTTATGATTTTTTTCAACTCAAGCATATTTCAGAATTTGAGCCCTGCCTTGACTTTGTGCCCCAGCAGAAACAGAAAATAACTATGAATTGCAAATGAATGACAGTTTGTGTCATTTACCTACAACTTTTTAAGTTTGTGACGTAATTATCCCATAATGACTTAACCCAGAAACTATTAACTATTTTTACACTGGGTATATCTATTAATTCTCAAAATTTGAAAGCATTTATTTCAAAGACACATTGATATCACGTATTTAAGGTGGACCCTATGGTGGGCATTAAGTTCAAGAAGAAAGTAGAAAGTAGTCATGCCTGTCTACAGGGAATTTAGTAAGTCATGACAGCACTGGCTATTTACTAATAAGGAAGATATCAAATTCCCAGCATATTTGAAACAATATTTTCAGTCTTAATTATCATTGGTCTTTATCTCCATATGTTAGAAAGTCCCAAGACTCTGTTCTCAGACCTTTTTCTTTGTCATACTCCCATCTTTCTTCATCTTATGTAAAACACATCTTTAAAACCATCTACATGCTAACAAACTCCCAGATAATGTCTACTCAAGAGTCATCCAATGTCCTACATAGTAATATCTCCACTTGTATGTTACATGATCATCTTAGACTCAACATGTCCAACAACTATTCTAAAATTCCCATCAAGGGAAATAAATACAGGGTCACAACAGTCCTTCCTTACTCAGTAATTCTACCTTTCAGATTGTTGAGTCAAAACACTTGAGTTGCCTGATGCCTTCCTGTCACTCCTATGTTACATCCAACTGTCAGCAAATCTTAATGCTGTTTCCTTCCCAAAAATGATAGCCAGAATTCAACCATTGCATACCTCCCCTGCTGCTGCCACCATGATACAAGTTGTTATCTTGGACCTGAAATATTATAATAGCCTTCTGGTGGACCTTCCTCCATCTGTGTTTGCTTTAGATTCTATACCCCCTATAGCAATTAGAGTAATTGTTTCAATACATAGGCAGGTAACATTCAACATGCTCCAATGGCCTCCTGTGTTACTCAGGGAAATTTTACAGTCATAGTAACAGCTTATAAGGACCTATATGATCTGACTTCTCTCCAGCATCCCAAGTTCATATCTACTACTCCCCCCATGATCCACTCTGCCACACTAGCCTCCAAATATATATTTTTTTTGCAGCTTTTTATCCAGGGCCAGGATTGAACCCACCACCTCCAGTATATTGGGCCTACTCCTTTGAGCCACAGGCGCCACCCCCAGATGTTTTCTTAAGCTCACTAAGAATACTCCAACATCAGACTTCACACTTTGTTTGCTTCACCTTGAATGTTCTTCCCCCAGAGACCCACAGAATTTACCCATCACTTCATGCAGGTCTTGGCTCAAGTGTACTGGTTCAAGTTACTATAAGGCATTGATGTTATAAAAATAATAACAATGACAGCACGTCTCCTTCAATCCCTATCTGTATTCACGTTCCTCCTGACCTGCCTTGTTTTCAATTTTTAGCACTTCTATCCCCCAGCATATAGCATATGTGTTTTTTTCTTTTCTTGTCTTCCCATCGCAAGATAAAGATTTCGAGGGTAAGGAATTTGTTTCATTCATGCCGTCTCCCATCCCCTAAAACAGAGCCTGCCACATGGTAAAACCTAATACAATGTTTACGTGATCTGGCTCCATTTAGCTCTCCAGCTTCATTGTTTCCCCTCTGTATGATGCTCCAGGTACGACAGATGACTTACACCTCTTTCACCTGAATGCCCTTTGCATGAACTCTTTCTTCTGCCCATCGCACTTTCACTGTCTGCTTCTGACTTCAGGTGGAAGTGACGCCAACTTTTCCTGGCCTCTCCAGGGTTCCCGGTGCCTTTTCCAGGTTCTCCGGCAACACCTTGTCTGTCTTTCTCACTGCAACCCCTTCTATGTTGTTTGTACCCTTCTCCCCTCCAGGAGGCTCTGAGCTCACTTCTCAA
>CAUYQV010044164.1:0-15338 GCA_963574575.1 Galagoides demidoff | reverse complement strand
ACCACTTCTGGGTATATAACCAGAGGAATTGAAATTGGCATGTTGAAAAGATATCTGCATTTCTATGTTTACTTCAGCATTATTTACAATAGCCAAAATATGGGAGCAACCTAAGTGTCTAGCAATGGATGAATGGATAAAATTCATCCACAAAATGGATCAATGGATAAAATTCAGAAAAATTGTTATACATACACAACAGAATGATACACAGCCTTAGAATAGAAAATTCTGTTATTCACGACAATTTGGTTGGAAGTGAGGATGTTTTACTAAGTAAAATATGCCTGGCACAGAGAGACAGTTATTGTGTGATCTCCCTTATGTGTAAAGTCTGAAAAAGTTGATCTCGTAGAAACAGAGAATAGAAAGGTAGGGTCACCAGAAGCTGGAGATGGGGGATGGGAGAGAGGAGATGGTGATCAAAGGGTAAAAAGTTAGGCTGGAGGAATGAGTTATAATAGTCTGTTGTACTGAATGGTGATCACTTTTCATAATAAACTATTGTATTTTAAAATTGCTGAAAGAATAGACTTTTAGTGTTCTCACCAAAAAATTTATATATATATATATGTGTGTGTGTGTAAAATAAGTTAGTGAGGTGATGTATGTGTTAATTAGCTTGATGAGATCTTTCTACAATATATACACAGATTGAAATATCACACTGCATGCCATACTCCATATAATTATTACTTATCAATTAAAAAGAAATGAATGAATGAACAAGTTTGTTAAATAAGTAGATTTTATCTATTCTTATCACAAAAAATTAACTATGTGAGATACTATGTTGATCTGTTTCACTATCACAACCATTTATTATCTATATGTATCCTGGTACATCAAGTTGTAAATCTCAAATACACATAATAAATTTCATTTAAAAATATCCAAAAGGTAGATAGGAAGGAAAACGCCAATGAGAGTAAAGGTATATATTAAAAAGAACAAACAAATCGGTCAACATAAAATAAAGGTAAAACATTAATATAATATCACCTAAAGCACAAAGCAAAAAAAAAAAAAAAAAAGATAAGTAGAATTATAAAATACTCAATCCAGAATAAGGCAGAAAAAGAAAAGAGTAATAAACAAAATGAACAACAATGAAGAACAGCTAGGTAAATAATTAGAAAAAATGATGAAACAACAAAATTTATCTTGAGAAAAGCAATATATTTATTAACCTTCTACTCAGATTTTTTAGG
This sequence comes from Galagoides demidoff, assembly GCA_963574575.1. Lineage (NCBI taxonomy): Eukaryota > Metazoa > Chordata > Mammalia > Primates > Galagidae > Galagoides > Galagoides demidoff. The sequence continues at coordinate 14,127 of CAUYQV010044164.1, read as the reverse complement.
AAAACAGAGAGATGTTGCAAATTACCATTATTAGGAATGAAAGGGGGGCAGCACTATGGATCCTGCCCATTTAGAAAGGATAAGGGAATATCATGAACAAATTTATGTCAATGTATTTGACAACTTAGAAGAAATAAATGTCTTGAAAATACAAGTTAATCCACCTTAGTCAGATGAATTAGGTAATGTAAATAACCTATACTTATTAAAGACATTGAACATTCAGTTAAAAATATTTTACAAAGGGAACTTCAGGCCCAGATGGATGCCCTGGGGAATTCTACCACTTACTTGAAAAGAAATAGTATCAATTCCACACAAACTCTTCAACAAATTAAAGGGGTGAGAATTTTAAAAATCTGTTCTATTGAGACAAACATCACCTTGAAACTAAATTCAGAGGGTGGCAGTGAAAGAAAACAGACAAAACTACAGAATAACACAACTTCTGTTTATAAAAAAAAAATCAAAAATTTGTTGCAATATAATACATAATACGCAAATGGAGTATACCCAGGAAATTCAAGATTTAGTTAACATTTTAAAAATAGCAACATAATTCATGATGTCAGAAAATTGAAGGAAAAAAATCACATCATTGTCTTAATAGATACAGCAAAAACATTTGATAGTATCCAAAACTTTGAGGTCAATCAAAAACTATTCTCTGACCACCACACAATGAAACTAGATATCGACTGTACCCTTATTACTAAAAATCCCATGTATTTAAAATTAAGAAAGAAAAGTCTAAATAATCCAGAAATAAAAAAAAAAAGAAATCAGAAAAGTTTTTAGTTCCAGTGTAATAAAAATACCACATACAAAATTGTGAAATGCAACTAAGCAATATTTGAAGGCATGGGGGTGGGAGGAAATGTCCTGGCAATACTTTGTGCTGACAGAGATGTGATGTAACAGAAAGAAGCACAAACTGCTGGGTGTATATAATTTTGTATAACCTTCTTGGGAAAACTATCAGTAATATCTACTGCAACTGAACATGCACATAAACTCTGTCCTGGTATTTTCATTCTTAGCTATAAGCCTAGCATGAGTGCCTCACATATGTAGAAAATCAGGCATGCATAAGAATGTTTATAAAAGTATGGGTCTTAATAACCCCAAACTGAAAACCGCCACAATGTTCATCATTAGTAAAATGTATACCACATTCCTGGTTATTACATAAAAATATACTACTGCTACCACCATATGGACGAATGCCCCAGACATAATACTCAGCTAAGGAAACTGGACACAAAAGAGCTCATACAATGTGGTTCCACTTACATAAAGTCTAAAAGTCGGCAAAACTCTTGCATGGTAAAATAAGTTAGAATACTGCTTACTTTTTTTGGAGGTTAATGATGGGGAGCCAAGGGGCAAGAGAAATGCCTTTGAGTATTATAATATTCTACAATATCTTAGTTACAGTTGTGGTTAAATGAATAAGCTTGTTCTGTAAAATTTTTAGAATTATACACTTGATGGGACCACACCTATGGTTCATCTTACAAGGGTACATGTGAATCTTTCTAAATGTAGAATATAAATGCCTTAACATAATAAAAAAAAAGAATTATACACTTGAGACTTATACCTTTTAGGTATGTGTTACCTTCACCAAAACATTAATAAAAAAGAAAAATAATTTTAAAAATTTAAGAGAAAGAATGAACACATTTTAATAAATATTTTTTTATTTTGGTAGTTATAATTTATGAAGTCACAACATTTAAACATTGAATGAAATCTCTAACATATTTTCATCCAAAACTGTGGTTGCATATGCCTTATATGAGATAATATATCTATATTTTGTTCATAAACAATTTTTGAACAGAAACACATTTGAGAGGAAGGAAATGCTATAGGGCATAAAGCGTGAGCCTAAAGATTAACTTTTCAGCCTGGATTCCTATCCAAGTCAAGAGTGTGCTGTATAACATCAGACATGTAACTCTCCCTCTCTAACCTGCAATGTCCTTCACGTGTAAAATGGGAATAAAACTGATCTATCTTATTGAGATAAGAGAAAAGATAAACTAAGGCCCTGGCATATGAAATGCATGAAACAAACACCATCTTTTATTAGGATTGACTTCTTTGGTTGCTTCTTTTTCTTGACCTTATAATTCTAACTTTTCTTTTTCTATTGTGGCTACTGCAGCCTTGGCATTGTATCAGTAAGTGTGCTACAAGTATATAGAAAAGGAGAAACAGTAGTTGAAAGGGGCTGTCCTGATGGCAAATTGCCTAAGCTTTAATGCTTGAAATTCTTGACATGTATTTAGGCTGCTGAAAAACTTTTGTATTTTTCCTGGTAATCAGTTCAATACATTCCTCTTAAATGTCTTCCTGTTTTACTGATCTACTGGAATGGTTTCAGGTAGAAATATAAGTAATTCTGCTTTGGCTTAGAAATGTTGAAACATTCCACGCTGGGAAATCAGTAATCTTCTAGGGACCATGTCCTAGCCAGTACCACAGGATGGTGGGATTCTCCTACTTCTTTAGGGAAGAGCGCACAGTTTCTCTAAAGAACAAACCACTATTTCATTGCACTGGGACAAGGCCCAAGGATGTCCAGCTGTAAGCCTGTGTTTCTGTGTGCCATGACATTTTGTGGGTTTGAAACAGAACCCACAAAATGAGCTGAAATAGATCTTCTCTTCTCCTGGCTTTATGCTAGCCACCATTCTGAGGCCTCCTCTGACAGAGTCGAGCTTTCAATGCTGGGCAATGGAGGCTTTAGCAGAGATAGATTATTTGTTAATCCTCTTTTCTCCAAGAATCAACACAAAGGGTGTGTTTTATAATGTGAATGAGGGATAGGGGAGAAAAAGAGGTCAAGTGGGAGAATTTTCCTTCTCCTGTGAACTACACGTGTAGTCAGGAGCAGAGGAAGCCACAGTTATCAGGAGTATAAAGAGCATGAAACACCTTCCTTCTAGGGTAGAGGGTGGAACGTGCTGACCAGTGTCATGTAACAACTCAGGAACTTCTTTAGGAAGACACAATCTAAACAGAAGCAATGGGCCTCGTTGGTACTCTACCCTCCATGTGCTGTATTGAACTTGAGGCTTTACTCCTAAGTTTGCACTCTCCCAGAATGGAGCATGGAGGCCCCATAATAATGGCTAGCATAAAGTCAGGAGAAGAGAAGTTTTGTTTCAGCTCATAAACCCACAAAATGGCATAGCACACAGAAACACAGGCTTACAGCTGGCCCTCCTATCTCAACTTCCTCATAGCTTTGCTTTCCAGACAGAGAACCCCAGACTCCCTGCCTTCTATTCATTTCCTCTGTTATAGTGATTCCTGAAATGTCAGAATCCTTCCTCAGCAGATTAAGTCTCACGTTTTGCCATGAACCTAATATTTAGTTTGTCTGCACACACTTGAGTAAGCTCTTACTAAAATTGACTTTTCTTCTTGACATCAAATATGTCTAATGTTTGCAACTTTAACAAACGACTCAGAGATATTGGCTTCAAACTAATTAAAAGCATGCATAGTGTGAAAAAGCAAATATACATTTGCCTTACATGTAAAACCTTTTATATGTAATGCAAATATATTTGCATATATTGTAATTCATTCTTTGCTTGTTCATTAATGAAATCAGATAAGCATCATGGTCCTAGTATTCTGATGGTTCAAGTATTTACGTGGCATTGGTTGACAGTAGTAAGCCCAAAACTAAGTAACCTAATCCAACAATTATATAACTCCCATTTTGCTCCAAGGTTAGAAAAACCATAAACACACTAATGCTAAGCACCAATGGGAAGAACATTGGTTTATCTTCCTTTCTTCCACACTTAATTCCTCAAGTCTCTACCACTCATTGAGTGCAGACTATGGCAAGTACTGAGGTGTCTCCTTTCCACATGGGTCTTTGCTATGGTTTAACTCCTCTTCCTGCCTGAACACTGGGTGATGTGTTCAGAGGTCCACTGAATGTAATTAGTCTCAGATGGTTTTCAGACATTGTGTACTGGCATTAATGACTCATATCAATGAATTATGCCATTGTCTGTGGTCATAGGGTCACTCAGTGTCACATTCATATTGACACCAGATTCCCAACTCATTCCTGCTGGCTGTTTGGATGTTCTGCCAGACCACATAAAGTTTATCTGACTTGCCCTCTTTGTCTGTTATTGATACTCTACCCTCCACGTGCTGTATTGAATGTGAGGCTTTACTCCTAGGTTTGCACTCTCCCAGTCTAGAAACAAGGCTCAAGTCTTCTCTACTGTTAGGTTTACACTAATCCCATCAGGGATTCTGTGATAATAAAAAAAAATATATGCCTCAGGCAGTGCCTGTGGCTCAAGGAATAGGGCACCAGCCCCATATACTGGGGTGGTGAGTTCAAGCTCAGTCCTGGCCAAAAAAAAAAGTGGGACAAAGGTAAGATGGCGGATTGCAGCCAGCTTTCCACAGAGGTTCCTGTCCAGAAGGAGAGTGAAAAGATAGAAGTTTAGCAAGTAAGCTGATGGTTTGGAGCAGAGCCAAGAGAGAAGGTTGAAGAATGCACATCAATTCTGCTGAGGCGAGCTATGACCCCAAAGATACAAACAAAAGGTACTAAATCCATCGCCAAGCAGACAGGAATTTCCTCCTCCATGAGAAGGGCTCACAGTAAACTTCATACAAACAAGTGAGCAGAGTTCAAATGTCCTCCCATTCCATCCCATGGGAGAGACCCTTTAAAAACTGGACCTCCTACCCGTACTAGGGTACCATGGCACTCTCCTGCCAGGCATAAAACTGTATATATTGTCTACCTGCAACTCTGAACTCCCAGTGCTCCCCTCCACTCTCACACCAAGGTCTGGAAACCTGTGCCCCATGAAGTCCAGATGCTTGGGCATTTTCTCTAGAGGTATGGACAGAGGAAGGGCTCTTGCTCAGCTGTGCTGATTCTGTGGTACAGGAGTAAGGAGAGGACAGTCAGCTGAGAGGGAACCATACAGGAGCTGCAATGGTGCCCCCAGGTACAGAAAAGCAGCAGCTGCAGGAACAATAAGGCTCATGCCCCTGGGGCTATCTCAGACAGACATGCCCTGTCTCTCTGGGCAACCAGAGGAAGCCAAGCACTCTCTCCAATGGCAGCCACCTTCAGACATATCTGTGATGTGAGTAAACTGAGCATAGGGACTAGAATATGCCCATGCAGAGCTGGCACACTTCCAGGGTGGGGCTGACCCAGAAGCCTGTTTTACTCCCAGGGTGGGGGCTGAGCCAGAGGACTGCTTTACTGAGGCTAAGATGCACCCAGCCATCAGGGGATAATAGCTAACACAAAGGCAGGCAGGCAGAGGCTGGAACTGACAGCTCAGGGTGAGCTCTAATTGCTTGTCACTGCCCGGAACTAGGTCATGGTTTCTGTCACCTCAAGCAGTGTCTGATAGCAGGACAGAAACAAACTCTGTGAAGTTGTGCTATTCTGCCAGCAACATCAGTTAGGGGCAGGGCTGGAACTGAGTGAACTGCCCCAGCCTCTGTTCAGCACCCGAGATTGTCCCCCTGCTGGATAGTGGCCAAGAACTTCGACCTAGCTGAGGAGACATAGCTCTTCCTCTGACTCAGACAGGCATAAACCCCTGGGGCATCTGCTCATTGGGGTGAACTGGGTGACAGCTCTATGGGATTACAAGTGACTGGGTGTGACAGAAGTGCAAGGTGGGGAAGGAGGCATCAACCTTCCCAGACTAATTTATTTGCTGGTTGGTCCTTCTGACCTCACAAAGCACCGGAGCCAGTCATACCTGAGCTGCCAGCAGACCCCTGCTATCTAGTTGTCAGAGACCTTTTGAACTCCCCCACCTGAGACCAGTGTTGACTGGGTCCATTGATTTGGACATCTTGAACTGGGCCAATCACTCTGGGTATGTGGTTGTGGAAAGCTGTGATTTTCCTTTTCCAATTGTCTACAAAACAAAACAACTTTCAACCCAGGATTCTGTATCCAGCTAAACTGAGTTTCATCTATGATGGAGAAATTGAATACTTTAATGACATTCACATGTTGAAGAAATTTGCCATAACTAAACCAGCTCTCCAGGATATTCTCAGACCTATCCTCCATAATGACCAGTGTAATCCTCCATCACAAAAGTAAACTCACTTAGAAACTTTTGATCAAATTCCAATTTCCAAAGTGGTGAAAGGATTAAAAATGACCACTGGACTTTTGAAAAACTCAATACCCCAAATTTTACCAGGCTTATCAATATTCTCAATTAATGTGAATGGTTTAATTGTCCCCTAAAGAGGCACAGGTTGGCTGACTGGATACAAAAACTCAGGCCAGATATCTGCTGCATACAAGAATCTCATCTTACCTTACCTTAAAAGATAAATATTGACTCAGAGTGAGGGGTGGTCATCTATATTCCAGGCAAATGGAAAGCAGAAAAAAGCAGGTGTTGCAATTTTATTCACAGATACAATAGGCTTTAAACCAATAAAAGTAAGCAAGGATAAGGTTGGTCACTTCATATTTGTTAAGGGTAATACTCAATATGAGGAGATTTCAATTATTAATATTTATGCACCCAACCAGAATGCACCTCAATTATGAGAGACACTCTAACAGGCATGAGCAACTTGATTTCTTCCAGCTCCATCATAGTCAGAGATTTCAACACTCCTTTGGCAGTGTTGAACAGATCCTCCAAAAAGAAGTTGAGCAAAGAAATTTTAGATTTAAACTTAACCATCCAACATTTGGATTTAACAGACATCTACATAACATTTCATTCTAACAAAATTGAATACACATTTTTCTCATCAGCCCATGGAACACACTCCAAAATTGATCACATCTTAGGTCACAAGTCTAACCTCAGCAAATTTAAAAGAATAGAAATTATTCCTTGCACATTCTTGGACTATCATGGAATAAAAGATGAACTCAGTAACAACAGGAATCTGTAGACTCATACAAAAACATGGAAGCTAAATAACCTTATACTTAATAATAGGTGGGTCAGAGACGAGATCAAAAATAAAATTACCAAGTTTTTGGAACAAAACAATAATGAAGACATGAATTATCAGAACCTCTGGGATACTGCTAAGGCAGTCCTAAGAGGGAAATTTATGGCACTGCAAGCCTTCCTTAAGAGAACGGAAAGAGAGGAAGTTAACAACTTAATGGGACATCTCAAGCAAATGGAAAAGGAGGAACATTTCAATCCCAAACCCAGAAGAAGAAAAGAAATAACCAAAATTAGAGCAGAATTAAATTAAATTGAAAACAAAAGGATTATACAACAGGATTATACAAATCACAACAAAAGGATTATACAAATCACAAGTAGGTTTTTTGAAAAGGTCAATAAAATAGATAAACCTTTGGCCAACCTAACTAGGAGAAAAGAGTAAAATCTCTAATTTCATCATCAGAAATGGTAAAGACTAACAACAGACCCCTTAGAAATTCAAAAAATCCTTAATGAATATTATAAGAAACTTTATTCTCAGAAATATCAAAATCCGAAGGAAATAGACCAATACTTGGAAGCATACCACCTTCCAAGACTTAGCCAGAAGGAAGTGGAAATGTTGAATAGGTGAATATCAAGTTCTGAAATAGCATCAATACTTGGAAGCATACCACCTTCCAAGACTTAGCCAGAAGGAAGTGGAAATGTTGAATATTTCAGAATATCAAGTTCTGAAATAGCATCAATTATACAAACTCTCCCTAAAAAGAAAGGCCTGGGACCAGATGGCTTCACATCAGAATTCTACCAAACCTCTAAAAAGGAACTAGTACCTATGTTACTTAACCTTTTCCAAAATATAGAAAAAGAAGTAATACTACCCAATACATTCTATGAAGTAAACATCACCCAAACCAGGAAAAAACCCAACAAGAAAAGAAAATTATAGACCAACATCTCTAATGAATATCGATGTAAAAATATTCAACAAAATCCTAACAAACAGAATCCAGCAACATATCAAAAAAATTATACACCATGACCAAGTAGATTTTATCCAAGGGTCCCAAGGCTCGTTCAACATATGTAAATCCATATATATAATTCATCACATAAACAAATTAAAAAACAAAGACCATATGATTCTCTCAATTGATGCAGAAAAAGCTTTTGATAATATCCCGCATCGCTTCATGATCAGAACACATAAGAAAATTGGTATAGAAGGGACATTTCTTAAACTGATAGAGGCCATCTACAGCAAACCTACAGCCAATATCGTATTGAATGGAGTAAAAATTGAAATCATTTCCACTCAGATCAGGAACCAGGCAAGGTTGCCCATTGTCTCCACTGCTCTTTAACTTTGTAATGGAAGTTTTAGCCATTGCAATTAGGGAAGAAAAGGTGATAAAGGGTATCCATATAGGGTCAAAAGAGATCAAACTTTCACTCTTCACAGATGATATGATAGTATACCTGGAAAACACCAGAGATTCTACTGCAAAACTCATAGAAGTGATCAAGGAATACAGCAGCATCTCAGGCTATAAAATCAACACTCATAAATTGGTAGCCTTCATATAAACCAACAATAGTCAAGCTGATAAAAGAGTCAAGGACTCTATTTCATTCACAGTAGTGCCAAAGAAGATGAAATATTTGGGAGTTTACCTAACAAAGGATGTGAAAGATCTCTATAAAGAGAACTATGAAACTCTAAGAAAAGCAATAACTGAAAATGTTAACAAATGGAAAAACATACCATACTCATGGCTCAGAAGAATCAACATTGTTAAAATGTCCACACTACCCAAAGCAATATATAATTTTAATGCAATTCCCATTAAAGCAAGATCTTGAAAAAATAATACTTAATTTTATATGGAATCAGAAAAGACCTCGAATAGCCAAGACATTACTCAGGAATAAAAACAAAGCAGGAAGAATCACACTACCAGACCTCAGACTATACTACAAAGCCATAGTGATCAAAACAGCATGGTACTGGCACAAAAATAGAGAGGTAGATGTATGGAACAGAATAGAGAGCCAACGGATGAATCCAGCTACTTACTGCTACCTGATCTTTGACAAGCCAGTTAAAAACATTGAGTGGGGAAAAGATTCCCTATTTAACAAATGGTGCTGGGCAAACTGGCTGACAACCTGTAGAAGACTGAAACTGGACCCACACCTTTCACCATTAACTAAGTTAGACTCTCACTGGATTAAAGATTTTAACTTAAGACATGAAAACATAAAAATACTAGAAGAAAGTGTAGGAAAAACACTTGAAGAAATCGGGCTGGGTGAACATTTTATGAGGAGGACACCCCAGGCAATTGAAGCAACATCAAAAATACACTACTGGGACCTGATCAAACTAAAGAGCTTCTGCACAGCCAAGAACACAGTAAGTAAGGCAAGCAGACAGCCCTCAGAATGGGAGACGATTTTCGCAGGTTATGTCTCTGACAAAGGTTTAATAACCAGAATCCATAGAGAACTTAAACGTATTAGCAAGGAGAAAATGAGTGATCCCATCTCAGGGTGGGCAAGGGACTTGAAGAGAAACTATCCTGAAGAAGACAGGTGGATGGCCTACAGACATATGAAAAAATGCTCATTGTCATTAATTATCAGAGAAATGCAAATCAAAACTACTTTGAGATATCATCTAACTCCAGTAAGATTAGCCCATATCACAAAATTCCAAAACCAGAGTTGCTGGTGCATATGTGGAAAAAAGGGAATACTTCTACACTTCTGGTGGGAATGTAAACTAATATATCCCTTTTGGAAAGATGTTTGAGAACACTTAGAGAACTAAAAATAGATCTGCCATTTGATCCTACAATTCCTCTACTAGGTATATATCCAGAAGACCAAAAATCACATTACAAGTAAGATATCTGTACCAGAATGTTTATTGCAGCCCCATTCATAATTGCTAAATCATGAAAGAAGCCCAAGTGCCCATCGATCCACGAATAGATCAACAAACTGTGGTATATGTATACCATGGAATATTATGCAGCCTTAAAGAAAGATGGAGACTTTACCTCCTTCATGTTTACATGGATGGAGCCGGAACATATCCTTCTTAGCAAAGTATCTCAAGAATGGAAGAAAAAGTATCCAATGTACTCAGTCCTACTGTAAAACTAAGTTATAGCTTTCATATGAAAGCTATAGCCCAATTATAGCCCAAGAATATGGGGAAGGGGGAGAGGGAGGGGACGGAAGGATGGAGGGAGGGTGATTAGTGGTACCACATCTATGATCCATCTTACAAAGGTACAAGTGAGTCTTTCTAAAAGTCGAATATAAATGTCTTAACACAATAACTAAGAAAATGCCATGAAGGATATGTTAACCAGTTTGGTGAAAGTATTTCAAATTGTATATAAAACCAGCACACTGTACCCATGATTGCATTAATGTACACAGCTATGATTTAATAAACAAACAAAAAAGTGCCTTTCAGATCTCTGCCTGGGATGAGCATGTTCAGAAATGCATCTCTGTGATGGAGAGGCACCATGCTTCCTGGGGATGGCTTTCAGTCAACAATGATGGTGGCAGAAATACTGGGATCTGAGAACCACCTGGGAGACATGTGGCTCACCCTATGGGTCATTCTGACTCAAGGACTTCCCATAGGCTTTACCAAAACCTTAGAATTGCACTGCAGACCATGTACTCCTTTCCTCCCTCATGCCCGCTCCATCTCCCTTCCTTCCTCAGTTTCTCCTTCCTTCTTTTCTCCCCGCTCTCTTTCACAGAATTCAGACCTTCATCGTGGTCTGACTGCTCTCCTGTTTTCCTCATTTTCCCTCATTGGTCTTTCCTCTAATAAATCTCTTCCATATCTAATTCCATTTGGCATCTATTTCCTGGAAAATCTGGACTAAAACAGTTTGGAAAAAACTGAAAGTTTAATTTTTCTGCCTTCTTTCTCTAGGATCTAAATCTTAGCCATATCTCATTTAATTCCCCTCTTCCTGCTGTCTAATTAAAGTTTTATTTGGGGCAATAAAATACTAATTTTCTACTGTGTACAAGCATTTCAATTTTATTGTTTATTTTTAAAAGTATAATGTAGCTTCTAGCTTTTTTCTTACTTTGAAATGTTAAACTCCAAAGTTTCAGAAAACAAAATTCCCAAACCAAATAAATTAAACAAAAATCCCTTTCTTCCAATAAAACCTGGCTCTTACTTTGTTTCCATACCACGCGTTCAACAGTCATCCAATTCAGAAATTCAATTTATGCCTTGGTTTTTAGATGTGTTGGCCCTTCTTTTGTGGGTTATGAAATGGGCAAAGCTATAATTGATAATTAAATGATGAAAGAAGTATAAAATAATTGTGGAAGAAGAATTTAACTTAAAAGAATGGGAAATAACTTCACTTGGAATTGAAATCACTAAAGTATCCCCTTAATATTATTTAGCATTGAAAGATTTTTATTCTTATCTGAGTATTCTCTTCTTCTCATGACTTAGGACCCAGGGAAAGGGATTGAGAATTGTGTGCCAGGTCTAATTAGGTTATAGGAAAAGAGTACATCTGTTTTTTTTTTTTTTCTCTCTCTGTTCCTATCTACTTTTTGGGGGGTTATCAGCCCAGGATTTCAAAATTTCTTGTGCACCATGGCCTATCACAAACCATACTTGGGAATTAGAGCAAGTCAGCTCAAGTTCAGACTTAGATGCTGGGAGAAAAGTAGTGTGTGTATGCAGAGAGGAGTCACATTTTGATTTCAGAAGAGTGGACTTATTAATACTCAGCTTGAAAGTACACTGCAGAATGTTTTAATTCCTCAAAGGATGATCGGCATAAGTGAGAGTAGTATGTGTCTATGGTGGAGGAGGAGGTGGTATCATGAAAAATTAAGGCTTCTATCTTACCCTATGAAATTTGAAAAGAATTGAAGACTTCTTTAAGAGCAAAGACTGATTTCAGTGATATTAGCTCAAAATGCAAAAGAGAAAGACTTCTAACAAATTCTTTTCATGATTACCATTAAAAGTTTCAAGTAGTAATATGCTCTTCTTTTTGTGGTGTTTTTTTCCCCCCCTGTGGTAGGAAAATGGAACGTTGATAACAGTTTTATCATGAAGAGAATGGTCAGCTGAGCATGAGCTAGTAGGGAGTCTAGGGGGCTTTGGGAGTTGGAGTGAAACCAGGGATTGGAGTCCTGGGTCAAGCCGCATGTGGCTAGGGCCTGCTCGCCTCACAGGTGAAGGCCAGGACCTGAGCAGTGACTTGCTGGTTCCAGCCCAGTGGAGTCACGCTCACACGCAGAGAAGCCCCCATGCTCCTGAGGCTGGGATCTCTGAGAGATGGAGAAGCTCTCACCTGTGAGAATCATTGTAGAATGAACAGCGATGGCCCTCAGTGGAGGGAAGTGAACTTTTCCAGTAGACAGGCCCTGCTATAAAATCTCTATGAGTACAGCCATAATATTCAAAACAAACACGTGCTGGAAAAAGATGTAGTTCCACCTTCTTGGGAGGTAAGAAATTAAATGAGAATAAACATTCTTACTGGTGGCCTACGGGCCAAAGAGAATGGAAAATTTTGCCGAGTATGTTCTGTTATCAAACCACATATTTCCCATTCATTCTACTTTTACGTTTTTCCCCACCATGTAACAATGGCCAAGGTATTTTCATTGTTGTGACCATCAGGGTGGGAATGCCACAGAAAAAATAAAATCCAAATTTATATCTTTGGAGTCTTAGAGTAGTCACCTATAACTGATAACAGAAGCAAAAGTTTTTTTTTTTTTTTTGAGACAGAGCCTCAAGCTATCCCCCTGAGTAGAGTGCCATGGCATCACAGCTCATAGCAACCTCCAACTCCTGGGCTCAAGCGAGTCTCCTGCCTCCTCCTCCCAAGTAGCTGGGACCACAGGCACCCGCCACAGTGCCCGGCCATTTTTTGGCATTTTTTTTTGGTTGCAGCCATCATTGTTGTTTGGCGGGCCCAGGCTGGGGATTCGAACCCGCCACCTTAGGTGTACGTGGCTGGCGCCTTAGCTGATTGAGCCACAGGCGCCGAGCCAGAAGCAAAAGTTTTGAAAGCCCAGACTTCAATTGCAAAAGGTACACATTTAAGAGAGAACACTGTTGATCTAGCTCACACACACGCATTCATTTGAAGGATTTTATTTATTTTTACCGTGGTAAAACATACAAAAATAAAATCTATCATTTAAACTATTTTTTAAGCGTACAATTTGGTGCCATTAAATATATCCACATTGTTGTGCAACTGTCACCAGCATCATTCTCCAGAACTTTCTTTATCTTCCCAGTCTGAAAACTTGTTCCCAACAAACAATAATTTTCCATTGCCCCCATCACTCCCATTGGCCCCTGCTTTGGAAACAACCATTCGACTTTCTGTCACCATAAATTACATCTGTTTATGTTTATCTATTTATGAACTTATTTATAATTTCTAAAGCTTGTTTTCAATATTAAAAGCTGTAACCTGATACAGAGTTCATAACAAAGTTATAATATGAACCACAAAGTCTGGAAGAGTCACCAGATTTTAAAGAAAATTTCCCCACCGTGGAAAAAGGAGAAGGAAGAGGAAGTTACAAACAACATGAGAGTTGTACATGTCAGTGTTGGTCTCTGCCCCCGTTCCTATCCTCTGCAGGGCAGGCAACACTGGTTTTGTGTGTATATATGTGTGTGTGCATATGTGTGTTGAGGGTGGGTAGGCAGACGTGGGTGAGTATATGATAGAACTTTCAGGACATGTTCTAACCTCTCACACCAATGGTGCATATTGCAAGGGTACATGTTGGATCTATTAAGTATATAGTATAAATGTCTTAACACAATTATTAAGTAAAAGAGGTGAGGAATATATTAACCAGTATGATGTAAGTATTCCAAACTGTATATGAAATCAGCACATTGTACCCCATAAATGCATTAATGTGTACATGATCTATCTCTTGATGATTTAATAAAAAAACAACAACTGATGCCTTATTTCCTTTTTTTTTTTTTTTGAGACGGAGCCTCAAGCTATCCCCCTGGGTAGAGTGCCATGGCATCACAGCTCATAGCAACCTCCAACTCCTGGGCTCAAGCGAGTCTCCTGCCTCCGCCTCCCAAGTAGCTGGGACCACA
>CAUYQV010044161.1:0-14380 GCA_963574575.1 Galagoides demidoff | reverse complement strand
AAATCTGTACAAGATAATAATCACCGTTTTATAAATAAACCAAAGACACACACATACGGAATAAATAATGAAAGCAGGCATGTCTGAATATTAATGGTGATTAGCTCTGGGTGGTGAAATTATGGCTGACAATGTCTTCTGTTTTTTGGGGGACAGTCTCACTCTGTCACCTGGCCGCAGTGCAGTGGTGTCATCGTAGCTTGCTGTAACCTCAAACACCTGGGTTCAAGTGATCCTCCTTCCTTGGCTTCCCAAGTGATCCTCCCACCTCAGCCTCCCGGAGTGTTAGGATTATAGGCATGAGCCACTGTGCCCTGCTGACATCTGTGTTCCTTTCTATATCCGAAACGTGACTGCTGTTGTTAAGGAAAAAGTGAAAAGTCTTACTTATTTGTTTGGAGATGGTGCTCTGTTTCCTCCATGCAGGGTCAACTGACCCTTTCTCACTGCCTGCCCTGCAGGGTGGGAGCTCACTTTCCTGGTTTCTTATAAAAGTCTTAGGTCAGATGAGAAGCCAAAAGGAAGCACAGGGAGAAGCAACATGAACCCCCAGGCCCTGCGGCCTGGAATGGTGTCTCTGAAATAAAGCTATGGTCCCATGCCCTCTCTATTAGCCCATCTTGAATAAGCACCTTATGTTTCTCATCTTTTTTTGCAAGATGAAGTTGACATGCTGAGTCATTCCTGTTTGTGCAGGTCAATGCTCTGATGATCATGGAAATGTCTGAATGTTCTCCATGTTTTTGAGATAATCGATTTTCGATATTTTGTTCCCCTGTGAGATTAACTGTTTAAAATAATAAGTTAACTGTTATAAAATATATATGTAATATATGTTTATATATTTATATATATTTTATTTCAGGTTAATGTGAAGGTACAACCAACCAGTTCAAAGTATTTGAATTTGTTAGGTAGAATCCCTGTTGTAGTCATGTCCTGCACTCAAAAGGTGTGCCAAATACCCCCACACTGTGTCTATTCTATATTATATATATTTTTGAAACAGTTTGACTTTGTTACCCTTGGTAGAGTGCTGTGGTGCCATAGCTCATAGCAATCCCCAGCTCTTGGGCTCAAGCAATTCCCTTGTCTCAGCCTCTCAAGTAGCTGGGACTACAGGTGCCTGCCACAACACCTGGCTATTTTTAGAGAGAGGTCCTGCTCTGGCTTAGGTTGGTCTCAAATCTGTGAGGTCAGGCAATCTGCCTGCCTCAGCCTCCCAAGTGCTGGGATTACAGGTGTGAGCCACCGTGCTCGGCCCTATATTTTAATTTTTATGTCACAAAAATATGATGATATAAATTGTAGGAGACTGAGCACCAGGCTTGTAAAAGCGGTCACCAGTTCTTGAGGGAGGCGCTGGGAGCGGGACAATCTCCTAGCGGGCATGGAGATGTTTTGCAGCCCGGAGACAAGCCCTTAAGCAACTGCATGTGTTAACGAGATAGGATCCCTTTGTGGCTTGTCACCCATTAGCAAGCCAGTGTTGCGCCCTGGACACTGGTGGTGCAACAGGGTGGTAGTCTAGTCCGTGGGGAAGGAGCACGTGATGATCATTAAGCTTGTAGCTCCTGTACATGGGGGCCCACCCCTGTTGTATACGGCTTCAGTAAAAGGCCATGGCAGAGGCTACTCGGGGCTTTTCCTGCACCAATGGGAAGCCCAACCTCTTGCAATCATGTACTTCTAAATCCATGTCCAGCTGTTTTTATTTGCACAGAGACAGGGTGCCACGGCGGGCACCAACAATAAAGAGAGATGCTCAAGGTAAATTAAGTGGAACCCTGTTTAGCACTATCACTGAACTACGTCCCTGCAAGTTAAGCTAGTTCTAGGGTCTCTCCCAAACCTTCATCTTCACACGTTTTTCTAGTGTTCTTTGTGAGAATTAACAGACTTTTTTGTTTGCTTATTTTATTTTTTAAAGACAGGGTCTTCCTCTTTTTCCTAGGTGCATCACCATACCTGGATCATTTTTAATGTTTTTGTAGAGATAGGATCTTGTTTTGTTGCCCAGTCTGGTCTCAAACTCTTGGGCTGAAGGAACCTCCTGCGTCAGCCTCCCAAAGAGCTGGGATTATAGGCATGAGCCACCATGAAAAATTAAAACTTAGATTTTAAACTCTTAAAAAATTTACAGTGCAAATTTAGATTATGTGTCTTCATTATTTCTCCCTCCCCCTTTTTTGGCTAAATCACAGAAGTAGATTTGTGAAAAATTTTAAAGCTGTCTTAAAACCCTAGATTTTAGTCTAGGCTGTGTCACTAATAAGCTTGGACAATTCTTTCAATTTCTTGTAGTTTCAGCTTTTTTTTTTTTTTTTTTTTAAACAGAGCCTCAAGCTGTCTCCCCAGGGTAAAATGCTGTGGCATCACAGCTCACAGCAACCTCCAACGCCTGGGCTCAAGCGAGTCTCCTGCTTCAGCCTCCCGAGTAGCTGGGACCACAGGTGCCCACCACAACGCCCGGCTGTTTTTTGGTGGCAGCCATCATTGTTGTTTGGCGGGTTGGGCTGGATTCGAACCTGCCACCTTAGGTGTATATGGCTGGCGCCTTAGCCACCTGAGCCACAGGCACCGAGCCATTTCAGCTTTTTAAAGTATAGAATGGGATTGGTTTCTGCCCTACTGATCACATCAGTGTGATGACCCAAAGAGGTTTTCAGTGTGAAAATGCTTTTAAATGTATCAAAAGACTTTAAAATACCCTTTTATTCATTAATTCC
The DNA here is from genome assembly GCA_963574575.1 of Galagoides demidoff. Lineage (NCBI taxonomy): Eukaryota > Metazoa > Chordata > Mammalia > Primates > Galagidae > Galagoides > Galagoides demidoff. The sequence goes on along the minus strand of CAUYQV010044161.1, from coordinate 11,651 downwards.
ATTCCTGGAAATTTATCTTGAGAAAATAATCTTTAGATTAGGCTGGTATACAAAGATGCTCATAGAAACGTTATTCATTTGGAGACTATTTGTTTAATAGTCTATTAATAAATCTATTTGTTTAACAAGGGAAATGATCAAATTATAATTCACTTATATCTGGAATGTTGGTGACTATTTAAAATGATGTTATGAAAATAGTATAAAATCAAAATTTTCTCGTGACAATACAGCCAGGGAGAAAACTAAGAAACATATTTTGATAACAATTAAAAAAATCTTTATCAGAGAAAGTAATATGGTAGTAAAAGCACCTGAATTTAACAGTTTGCCTTTGAAAGGTTGTTTTTATTTTCTTTAATTATGCGCTCATACTAATGTGGTAATAAAATTATTGTTGTTTTTAAAGACAACTAAAAACATTTTTAAAAAAATGTTGTAGTAACACTAATATTTTTTAAACAAATAAAGCCAGAATAAAACACTGGATTATGAAAATAGGTAAGCATTTTATCATCCCATCATTTTCAAAGCCTTTATGCAAATTAGCAAGTCAGCATTTAAAGGAGGGACATTGAATGAACCAACTAAGAACCTGTTTATCATTCCAAGTATAGATTGTTGTGTTTGCAGGTTTTGGAGGGAGAAGTATATGATGTTTGGAAACACGGACTGTTGGGTGTTTTATGGTACAAGACCATAAAACCATTTGTTCTCTCTTAGCAAAGGAGAGGCCATCTCTCTAAGCACTCTCTGTGCTTAGCCTGACCCAGGGCACCAGGCCACCAGGCCCCAGATGACCCTCTGGTCTCTCCTGTCCCTGAGACCCTCTTCCCTGGTCTCTCACCTCTAGCAAGGGGGGCTGTGATGACCACACTCCAAGCTCCTTCACGTTGGGGCTGCTGTGGATTCTGTTTCCTCTGCCTGGACCACTCAGTCTCCAGGTCCTCACATGACTGGAATTTCATGTAATTGCTTCTTCCTCAGAGAAGCCTTCCCAGAACTACCCCAATGAAAATACTTACTTCCCCCAGGCCTCGTCCGAGTCACTCTCTATTATTCTGGCTAACTTATTCCCAGTATCACTTATCACTTTCTGGAACAATCTCGTGCACTTTTGGGTTGAGCTGTTTATCTCCTTCCAGCACCTTCCCACGGGCTCCCTCAGCCCCGTGGCAGCACCATGGGACACGGCCTTGCTTGATTCTCTCACGTCCCTCCAGTAAGCATTCAATAATGAACAAAGCTGCCTGTTTTCCTGTTTTTGTTTGTGATTTTCTAAGGCTGATGGGGTTGTTAGAACATGTTTGTAAATGATGGGGGGGGGGTCGCTAGTTCTCTCTAGTTTCTGGGATGCACTCTAGAGGTTGGCTCAGATCACCCCCAGGCTCCTTCGGAGTGATGAGAGTCCCTGCGGAGAGCTGATGACTGTGATGACTGAGCATGGCAGACAGAAGGTGCTGTGTGCCTGCTGACAAAATGTGGACGCGTTTCCACGCGCCTTGCTCTCAGTTCTTCATGGCAGTGCGTCATAAGGAAGGCTGGGAGGACTAACTTATTTTGGAGAGGAAGAAGTAAGGAATCTAAGCCTCCTCAGCATTCCAAGGCCACACCATTTTCACCAAACACTGCTAGCAAACTCTAGACTTACTGGGCTGGCAAGAATGGATTCACACAAGACTTTCTGGTTTTGGTCTATCTGAGACAGATTCTCACTCTGCTGCCCAGGCTAGAGCGCTGTGGCCTCAGCCTAGCTCACAGCAACATCAGACTCCTGGGTACAAGTGATCCTCCTGCCTCAGCCTCTGGAGTAGCTGGGACTACAGGTGCCTACCACAGTGCCTGGCTAATTTCTCTGTTATTAGTAGAGACAGGCTCTCACTCTTGCTCAGGCTGGTCTGAAACTTCTGAGCTCAAGGAATTCACCTGCCTTGGCCTCCCTGAGTGCTGGGATCACAGGTGGGAGCCACCGCATCCAGGTTGACTTTCTGGCTTTATTTCCCCATGGATTGGTCAGGGGTTGGCTAATTTTTTTTTCTGTAAAGAACTGATAGTCAGGTTTGGTGCCTGTGGCTCAAGTGGCTGAGGCGCCAGCCATATACACCTGAGGTGGTGGGTTCAAATCCAGCCTGGGCCCGCCAAACAACAATGATGGCTGCAACCAAAAAAAATCACCAGGTGTTGTGGCAGGTGCCTGTGGTCCCAGCAACTTGGGAGGCAGAGGCAGGAGACTCGCTTGAGCCCAGGAGTTGGAGGTTGCTGTGACCTGTGATGCCATAGCACTCTACCCAGGGGGACAGCTTAAGGCTCAATCTCAAAAGAAAAAAAGAACTGATAGTCAATATTTCTGGCTTTGTAGGCTATCCCCTGCCATTGTGGCACAAAAGCAGCATCGGCAATATATAAACTTTGGGATATGGGCACCTCTGCCCAAGGACTGTCATCTGTCTGAATCAGGGTCTCTGGACACCTCAGATGTACTATGACCTCAGCTTGGCCCTCCTTTGGAGGTCATGAACCCTCTTTAGTTTCTGAAACATAGGACATAAGGTTGTGGGGAGGAAATTACATTTGGGAAGCTAGATGGCACTGATAAAATACAATTTTTAGTAGACTGCAATAGTCTGAGTTATTTTGAATTTAGGCGTCTAAAAGTGGCTCAGGCCAAAGGGAGTTGAATTCAGTGGGACTGTACTGGACAGCTGTGTGTCCACAGGGCTGATATTCAAAATAGTCAAGGACTGGTGTGGCTGAGGACTGACCAATTAGAATGGCCAAATGATGGGGACATTCATAGGGACAGGCCAAAGTGCATGGTAAAAATGAGATCTATGACACGAGGACCACGCAGGGGACAGGGGCAGCCTGGCAGGCAGGAGAGCAGCCCCCAGGCAGAAGTGGTGGCCACAGAGGAGACCCATGAAAGAGAGGGCTGTGTGCAGAAACAGCTCCTCTACACTGCCTTCCTGAGGTCAGAAACTCGTCATTACAAATCCATTTCTTTAGGTGAAGGATTGTTATCTTCCTTTTAAATGCAAAAACACTGGGAAGCATCGGTATACTGAATCAGTATGAGTCAAACAGTCTTTACAAAAATACAAAACAAAATGAACTATTCGTATTAGACCTTTGCCAATGGTCATACGGGAGAGATCTTAAAGAGGAGACTATAGCAAGTGTAAGTTCAGGAGGTTAACTGGGGAATATGCTGTAGAGAAGAAGAGCCCTCAGAGGAGAAGCAGGTTGGCCCCCTCAAAGTTCGATCAAGGTTACCTTGAATACAAGAGCCATTTAATAAACGTGAGCACAGCACATCTTTTTGTTGTCACTGCTTAGACCTAAATTCACAGCCTGGCTCTAGTGTGCGAATCTTACACCTCGGGTTTTATTTTTCTGCATCTATTTCTCCTGTTACATTATTGCTGAAACGCTCACTTTGTCTTTTTGTATTGTATGCTTTTTTTACAAGGCACCTCGGATCATGTAGGAACCAAGATACCTAGGTAGATATTCATTTACTGATTCAGGCGTGCCCACACGCACCTCGTGTGCACCAGACATGGATCTCGACGCATAGGAGATAACACTGATCAGACTTCAGTGGACTTACAAAATGATTTTCCAGGGCAGGAGGAAGAAGACGGAATTGGACAAAGATTCACAAACCTGTGCCAGGTGGTAGTGGTTCCTCCAGGTCCTGGGGGTGGCTGTAAATAGGGAGGGGGCTGCCGTGGAGAGCTTCAAAGCTGTGATGAGGAGGACCGCAAGGCCAGATGCAGGGAGCATCTTCATCTCCTTGCTGTGGCTCAGTAATTATATCAGCCCCAAGGACGGCAGACAGTGCACATTTGCACTTCGACCTTGGGCGCCTTTTATAGAGTCAAATGGGTCTGGGCTCTCCAAGCAAGGATGATTCATGTCTCAAACAGTAATTACACAGCTCCCTGATGACGGGGTACCATAGCCGCGCGCAGGAGTCAGGAAAGCTTCATTCTCTGCTATTCACCAAGTAGCAAAAGGCAAAACATGGCCACTGGTATCGAAGTTTGTCTGCTACTCGCACCAACTGGGACAAACTTGATTGGTTTGAACCCAATTCAGCCAAAACATTTCATTAGTCTCACTTTGGGGGCCCTTTCCCATTCTGATTACAGAGAAGCTGAATGATCAGAATGTAGCTGAATTTATCTGTGGGGTAACCCCGGGCTCCCCACACATTCACCCCGATTGCTTGCATCTTCCCCATCCACCTTGACACTTCTCGGTAACGAATGCTGTTCATAATGATGGTGCTGAGACACATGAGTCCTGAATCATCAAGACAACAGTATATTATACTGTGCTGACTTAGGGGGGGGAAAGTGAACTGATAACGGTTAGAAAGCTTTTGAATGAATTCACAGAGATTTATCTTATGAACCAAAACATTAGGCTGAAATCCCCCTTCTCTGCGCACTCTGGTTAATTGGAGTCGCATTCTTTTTTCTGGCTCTAATTAAGATGTATGTCAATCTAGAGGTAGCATGGAGGAATGGTATTGTATGATAGGAAAAGCACTTTGGACTACTTCCTAGCCGTATGACTGTGGGGGAGTCATTTAATTTCTGTGAACATACATTCTCATAATCTGCTAAAGACTAACAACAACGCTACCTTCTATAAGCTCCCCAGTGTTATGGGATAACACATCATAGCATCCATTAGAACTGGGTTCAAATCCTAATGCAGACACCTGTCCATATGACTTGGAGCAGGTTGATCCATCTCTTTCAACTATGGTATGTTCACCTGTGAAACACACTTACTTTGTAGGATTGGTGTAAAGGAGAAAATCCTGTCATAACAAAGCTCTCAGCAAAGGGCTTAGTAGTCATTAGCTATTACAAAATAACATCCATGTTATCTTTTGATTTTGGTGCCAGGTACCTGACAGGATTTCGTAGTTTTTTTTTTTTGAATGGATGAATGGATGACTAGATGGGTGATTCCCTTAAGTGTGGCTCTTGGACCAAGAGCATTGTCTCCAAACAAAGTGTTGGAAATGCAAACTCTCAGGCCTCACCTAGATTTACTGAATGGGAAACTCTGGAAATGAGCCCCACTGTCTGTGTTTCAACAAGCCCTCCAGGTAATCCCGATGCAAGCTAAAGTTAGGAAACTACTGGATTAGTGGAGTGAACACAATCATGGGGACTGAGGTGAAATGGAAAAATGTACGAAAAGAGCCAAGACCATCCCGGTCACAGAAGACACTCAATCCTGCACTTGCCATCTGGCACCAGGTTTTTAGTGGTGACACATCTGGTGTTTGAAAGCCATTTTTAAAGACTGTTGCCCATAATTTATTATTAGTACTTGTTAAACCATGAAAGTGTGTGAATAACTTATTTTCGCATTTAAATTCGACACTATTCTTACAGTGATGTCTTTCTTTTTTGCTCTGTGGCATTCTGATTTACTTTCTTGCATGGAAGAGGAAGTAATGGAGTTACAGGCAGCATATGGGGTCTGGTGAATAACCCCAAGTGCTCGACGAGAGTTTGATACACATGCAGGAGTCATCTCTGTCACATACTGTGAGATGCACAAAATGTGTGTCTTGGAAGAAAAAAGGAAAGAAGACCACAGATATATTAGACTCATTTGACTAACTAAATTGTTAACTCTTTGAAGACAGGATAATATAAAAACATCTTAATCAAGTTTGTTTAATGAATGAATGTACAAATTATATTAATTGTCAAAAAAACTGTGACACACTGATATACCAAGGTTATGAAGCCTTACTGAGTTGTTTGTACGGTGTTGCCAATGTTAGTGTACAGTGGCAAGTTCACAAACTTAATTGTCAGACATTGTATTTCAGTAGACCTGGAATCAAATACTAACTTGGGCATTTTCTAGATGTGTTAGTAATGTTCTTAAATTTTATTTATTTATTTATGAGACAGAATCTTACTCTGCTCCCCTAGGCTGAAGTGCCATGGAGTCTGTCATAGCTCACAGCAACCACAAACTCCTGAGTTCAAGTGATCCTCTTGCCTCAGCTTCCTGAGTCCTGAGACTACAGGTGTGCATTACTCCATCCACCTGGTTTTTGTATTTTTAGTAAAGATGGTGGAGGGGTCTCAGTCTTGTTCAGACTGGTCACGAACTCCTGAGCTTAAGCAATCCATCTGCCTTGGCCTCCCAGACTTCTAGGAATGTTCTTAAATTTTAAACTACAGAAACCAGTCTGATTTAATTTAAAAGATTCCATATTATTTTGGGAGGATATTAGCTAGCTTGAAGAATTTCCAGGAAAGCTGGATCCCCAGTCTGGGGGAACCAGCAAGAACAAGGGCAGTAGAGATCAAAGCAACATCTTAACCACCAGACAGTAATACAGCTGATCCATGAAGGCTGCTGTTGGGCTCCTCTGAATTTCAGGTCTCAGGTGTGAGTCTGCTGATTTTCCCTGGGTCATGTGCCCTCACCCTGATGTCCAGAGGCAAGAAGCAGGAGGACCTCGTAGACTTGGACTCTGTATGAGGGGGCAGGACACCTTCTGGGGATACCACCAATTAACATCTGTAATAGGGAATGTCCCTGACAAAGAAACAAATCAAACCAATGAAAACCAAACCCAGAAAACACTCAACACCTCTTGTGTAAAATGGAGGATAGTCATAGCTGCATTAGGAGAATATTGGGAGGATTAAAAGGGCTAATCGCTATTTGACTCTTTGTTCATAAATGGGACATTTCAGAATTATTCTTTGCTATGATTTGCAGAAATTTTCCAGAAATGTCATGATGGATTAATAAAAAATAAACATGACATTTTCTTCTAAGACATTGCCGGTTATTGCACTGGCCATTGATTTGACACATAGAACAGTTGTGAGAAAAAAATAAACATTACATCATTAAATGTATGCTTTGACATACTATATATTGTTATATGTTTCTTGTTTTTCACCATTACAATGTAAGCTCCATAAGGATAAACACTCTCTATATGTGATATTTTTCTTCCAACAACAGAAGAATGAAAAAGTGTATTTAAAACCAAGACTTACCATTCGTGAGAAGGAGAGGCTCAGAGAGGTCCTGGCAAGCTCTTCTTCAGATGCCAGCTTGGTTTACTTTACCAAGAATAGGATAAGAAAGAGAGGAGAGAAGGAGACAGAAGAGAAGAAACAAAACAAGAAATGTATTTACTCTGTACCAGGTGCAGTGGTTCTCAACCTGTGGGTCGCAACCCACAGGAACTGCCTTAAAGGGCCGTGGCATTAGGAAGGTTGAGAACCACTGGGTGAAACAGAAGGAAGCAAACAATTAGAATTAAAATGAGATGTCAAAGAGGTTTGTGCCGTTGCATTTTGCGGAGTCTTTGAGAGCCGGACAGAGAACCCTGCTTTCAGAAGGGGATTGTGTCTTCTAAGCTGCTCCTATCTGCCCAGGTTCAGATGTCTGTGGATAGCTTAGACCACTGCCAAATTCTAGTCATATATATGCTGTATGTAACTTATGAATATTTCTATAATTTATATGTGCAATCAGTAAAATACCTATATTCATTCACATTTCCAGTTACTATTTTTTGAGGATCAATTATTTGGTAGGTACCCAAAACAGATACTGGTTGTACACTCCAGGAGCTCAACATTCACTCCTGCAACAAAATTGGACTTGAAGTAAAGTAGTAGATAAAGATTGACTGAGTCTCTGTGACAAAAAATGTGCCTTTACATTGCTAACTGGTAGACTCCTTCTAAGAGGCAACTGTGAAATTTATAGTAAGAAGTGTAAAAGGGCTCATAATATTCGACTCCTAAGAATATTCCCTAAGAAGATATTTAAATGAACAAAAGCAAAAATGTTTGTTTTTCGCTTAGTGATAAAAGTAAAAACTTGAAAACAACTTAGAAAAAAGTGCTTACAGAGATTATAGCAGCTTAATCATATGTAATTTAGGTATTGGAATTGATTTAGCAATGTATCAAATATTAAAAGAACAACTTTAACCAAAAATAGGCAAAAGTAAAATTATACAAAATCTATAGCAAAAACGTCGGAAGGAAATCTGGAGGAATGGAAGCCCCAGCCTGCCGTGGGATGGCCTCATACCTTACGATGTTACACATTGCCCTCTGATGCTACCTTGTGATTTTGAAAGCAGCAACTGTGAGTTTGAACAATCGTATCCATATATGCTTTGAATCTTCCTGTAAGAAAAATAGAAGCCCGGTGGTACCTGTGGCTCAGTGGGTAGAGCGCTGGCCCTGTATACCCAGGCTGGTGGGTTCGAACCCAGTCCCCACCAAATTGCAACAACAAAAAAAAATAGCCGGGCATTGTGGTGGGCGACTGTTGTCCCAGCTACTGGGGAGGCTGAGGGAAGAGAATCACCTAAGCCCAAGAGCTGGAGCTTGCTGTGAGCTGTGATGCTACAGCACTCTGCTAAGGGTGACAAAATGAGACTCTGTCTCTTAAAAAAAAAAAAAAGAAAGAAAAGACACACAATGAGCCCCTCCGCGTAGTTTGCTCATTCATTTGTTCCCCTGGGCTTCCTCTTTTTCCTCAGTCAGGAACTGCTGCGTTTATTCTGTTTTCCGGCAGTAGGCTCAGTGCTGGGGGTGTAAACGGTGACTAATAACCTGTCCTTACCCACCAGGGTCTTAGATTCTCCAGGGAGAGACTCAGAGGTAAACTCGAAATACCCTATGGTGTGATTAGCGGACTAACGGAGGCATTTAGAAGTCCAAATGAGGCCCGAAGAGGGAAAGCCCATCCACCTCGCCTGGACAGTTGAGGATGGCGGTGAGGAGGAGGGTGCCCACAGGAAGGGAGGAGGGAGGAATCCCAGGCTGGGAGGTCAAGGGTTGAGAGGATGGCACAGAGCATCGGGTCTTGAGAAACCTAAGGTATTGCTGTGCACAAGGCACTTTGGGGGCAGTGACAGGAGTTGGCAGAAAAGGAAGGGTGAGACCTGGCTGCTGAGGACACCTCTCACCCACGATCCGGTGACTGAATTAGGGAGGCGGAGGCCGGGAGTCAAGTGCGGAGTGAGCCACGGCCAGAGGGGAAAGGCAGAGGGCAGGTCCAGACCAGCGCGAGTCCCAGGGGCAGGGCCGGGGCCAGGCTCCAAGGGCAGGGCCGGGACACGGTCAGCAAAGCCAAGGAGGCCGACACGGGCGGGAAGGCGTGGAGCGAGTCAGGAGCCGCCGCAGTGCAGCCAGGGCTTCTGAGGGCTGGAGGGGTTTATTTAAGGGCCTGGAGAGGAGTGGACCGGCAACGTCATGGAGCCTTTTGTGCCAGGCTAAGTCATCTGGATGTTAATGGATTGTGATAGGAAACCTCTGGAGGGGGCTTCCTCAATGACACAATGGGGTTTGCATGTAGAAGTGACTGGAGGGGTGTGGGGATGGAGTCTGGGGGCCACCAGGGGTGGTTAAGGAGGCCCGATCTGGAGGGCTAGCACGTTCGTCTTACACCATGAACCCGGAGAGACAAGCTTGTGGGTTTAAGTAGTTAGCATTTTGTTTATTCTTATAAAGTCCCCAGCCTGTAATGCAGTGATCACCAGAGTGAGCATCTGAGGCTGGTTAGTGAAGCGTAGGGGGCAGGATGTCAAACGCCCCTTCAGAGCGCTGTCTACTGCTCACTTGTTTTTGTGAGTCAATCCGCTAAATTACAGGTCTGTTTCGGTGCATGAATCAGCAATTTCTGGAAGTCGATAGTTTGTCCAGCAGTTTTGTTTGAGAGTCTTTGTTTTTTCCTAGAGTTTTGTCTACACATAAAATCAACTTCACTGTTTGGAAGGCTCTACACACACACCGGAGCACCACGGTCTGAGTGTTTGTTCCCCCCCTTCCAAGTCACATATTGAATTCTTGACACCAAGTGACGGTAGTAGGACGTGGAGGCTTTTGGAAGGTGACTTTGTCATGAAGCCTGAGCCCTCCAGCTTAGGACTTTGCCTTCAAATAATATGAGAGCCTGGCGACCCGCCTTGCAGGTTACATCAGGTGAGGACACATTTGCAAAATTGCTATTCATTGCCTCCCAACAAGGGTCCATGATCTTGGATGTCCCAGGTTTCAGAACAGTGAGAAATAAGTTTTTGTTGTTTATAATCATGGTATTTTGTTCTAGCAGTTCGACAAAGACAAGCCTAGAACATCCTGTGGGGCCAGGTAGAAAGGAAGTGCCATGAGAGGTGCAGGCCGGTCTGAAGGACACACCGGCTTGCCAGAGCCCCTCCGGCCTAGTCTGGGGCAATCTGGGCATCAAAACACAATGATTATAATGGGTTGTATTTCATTGAATGAAATAAAAATGCAGGAATCTGTACTGTTATAAACAGACAGATAAGAAGAGAAGAGAAAACTCTACCTGGTGTAGGAAGCCAACTAGTATAATCAGTAAATGTAGGAAGAAGGATAGCTTCAGAAAACACAGGTTTGGTGGTTAGGGAAATGCAAATCAAACCACAGAGAAATAGCATCTCGACCCAGTTAAAACGGCTATTATCAAAAAGACAAAAAAAGGACAGATGCTGGTGGGGCTGTGGAGAGAGGGAAGCACAAGCACACTGTTGCTGGGAGTGCAAATTAGTACAGCCGCTGTGGAAAATAGTGTGGAGGTTTCTCAAAAAACGAGGACTAGAGCTACGGTGCGATCCAGCAATCCCACTGCCGAGTTTGCATCCAAAAGGCAGGAACTTGGGACATCAGAGCGATGCCTGCGCTAGCCTGTTAGTATGGTCATTGCAGCTTTTTCATAGCCAAGATATGGAAGCAACCTCAGTGTCTATCAGTGGATTAAAGAAGGTGAGATGAAAATATGTGTGTGTGTGTGGACACACACCGAGGGATAGTATTCAGCCAGACAGAAGAACGATGTCCTTCCATTTGTATCAACAAGTGTGGAACAGGAGGTCATTACGCTGAGTGAAATAAGTGAGGCTACAAGGGTGGGAGGGGTGAAGAGAGGTTGGTGAGTATACACAAAACCGTTAGACGGGGTACGATGTAGAGCCCCACAGCACCCACGGGTGACTATAGTTAACGATAATTTATTGTGTATTTCAAAATAGCTAGAAGATTTCAAATGCTTCCAACCCCCAAAAAGATAAATGTTGAGTTGTAGCATCCCAAACACTCTGGCCTGGTCAGTATGCAGTGTGTGTATCTATCAAAATATCACATGCATCCCATAAATAATGCCACAATTATTATGTAGCAATTAAAAAAAACACATTTGGAAAAAAATCTTAGTAATCACTGAGTCAGGGAGGAAATGTCGAGGGATGATAAAACTCGTAGGTGAAAGTGGGGTGAAGAAAGGGATGGTTAGGGCGGTGCCTGCGGCTCAAGGGAGTAGGGTGCTGGCTCCATACACCCGAGGTGGTGGGTTCAAACCTGGCCCCGGCTAAACACTGCAAAAAAAAGAAAAATAAAAAAAGAAAGAGATTTTTACCTGGTTACAAAATATCATGTGACAAAATATGTATTTTTTTTTTTTTTTTTTGAGACGGAGCCTCAAGCTATCCCCCTGGGTAGAGTGCCATGGCATCACAGCTCATAGCAACCTCCCACTCCTGGGCTCAAGCGAGTCTCCTGCCTCCGCCTCCCAAGTAGCTGGTACCACAGGCGTCCGCCCAA
>CAUYQV010044158.1:0-30506 GCA_963574575.1 Galagoides demidoff | reverse complement strand
GGGAGAAGGGTGGATGGGTGGTGGGAGGGTGATGGGAAAGACTACCTATATATCTGTCTAACAAGGGTACAAGTGAACTTTTCTAGAACTAGAATGTGAATGTGTTGATACAATGATTAACCAAATGATATGAAATTTATGTTAACCAGCTTGATGAAGATGTTTCAAATTGTATATGAAACAGCACAATGTACCCCATGTTGGCATCAATGTACACAGAAATCAATTAATAAAAAAAAAAAAAGACCTTATTATGATGGGTTTACATATACACATTTAAAAGATAAATCTAAGCATACTTCCTCAGTGATGCATTATGTACTGCTTTGTTGTAGTGAACAGAACTGTTTAAAAATAGAGAACTATGTAACCTGAAGATAGGAAATTCTAGCAATGTAAAAATTGTCAGACAAAGTAGACTTCGGACTTCAAAGCAAACTTCGAAACAAGCAGTGCTATGAAGGATAAGAAAGGATGTTTGCATAAGAATACTTAAAAATTTAAATGTGTATACACTTTAACAGAGTTTCAAAATACTGAATTAGAAACTGACAGAACTTAAAATAGAAATAGACCAATTATTATTGAAAATTTCAACATGGTCTTCTCAGCAATCTATATAACTTGAGGACAGATAATCAGTAAGGAGAATAGAGGATTTGAACATGGGCAATCAATATAATCTAATTGATATTTATCTACCACTCCACCCAACCAAGGTATCATATGCATTCTTTTCCAGTGCTTACAAAGCAATGACCAAAACAGATAAAATTCTGACCCAGAATATAAACTGTAATGACTTTAAAAGAATTAAAAGCAAAGTATGCCATGTAATCATAACAGCATTAAAGTAGAAGTCAATAACAAAATGTATCACAAAAGCCTCCAAATATTTGGAAATAATAAAGTTCTAAACAACACAGGGTATAAACCAGAATTCACATAGAAAACTAGAAAATATGCAGCCATAAAGAAAGATGGAGACTTTATGTCCTTCATGTTCACATGGATGGAGCTGGAAAATGTTCTTCTTAGCAGAGTATCACAGGAATGGAAGAAAAAGTATCTAATGTACACACCCCTATTATGAAATTCGTTTAAACCTTTTTATATGAAAGTTATAACCTAATAATCTAAGGATACGGGGAGGGGGGAGGGAGGGGAGAGTGGGTGAAGGGAGAGGGATTCGAGGGTTCACTTCTGTGGTTCATCTTAGAAGGGTACAAGTGAATCTTTCTATGAGTAGAATATGAATGTTTTAACACGATAACTAAGAACGTTACATGAAGGCTATGTTAACCAGTTTGATGGAAGTGTCTCGGATTGTGTGTGAAAACACCACACTGTACCCCTGAAGTACATCAATGTACACAGTTACCATTCAATAAAAAAAAAAAAGAAAAAAGAAAAGCACAGTCTTAGGCCCTTCCCCAGACTGCTCAATCAGAAGGTGCATTTTAACAGGATCCTCAAGTGATTCGAATGCACATTAAAAATTGCTGTTGGCCAGCACTGTTTCTGTGATAATGGAGATGTTCTATATTTGCAGGACGTAATAATGTAGGCACTAGCTGGATGTGGCCGAGAACTTGAAATAGAGCTAGTGCAACTAAGGAACTAAAGTTTAAATTAAAATTTAAATAGCCACATGCATGTGGTTTGTGGCTACTTAGCTGGGCAGTCAATGTGAAACTCTACCATGCTTTGTGTACAGGATTCCTCCTGATGGTTATGGTGGCTCCACACCCCTGCCGGGAGCTAGTCTGTCCTCCTCGTGTGGCCTGAGGCTAGCACCACATCTTCTGGGGTCCTTGTCTATGACTGCGGCTCTGCACACAGTCCCTGGGATGACCGAGAGCCTCAGCGTTCCTGACACTCTGACTTTCCTCTCAGGAGGCTCTCAGCTGCTCAGCTAGTTAGGAAAACAAACATCTGCGTTAACTAAATGCAAGACATTGAAAACTACCCTTTTCCAGTTGTGTTATTTCCATTATTTCACAAATTCCTGAAGATGAGGAGGCATATTGCCTTCCTTTGCTTCATCTCTCATGGATGTGTCTTACAAAACATATAAATGGATGCTTTTTTATTGGCTTTGTTTCTTTTTTGATATTATTCTTTCCCCGTGGTGAACTCTAGATCAAGTCATTTCAGTTCTGGTCCCCTGAAGAAGCCTTAAGAAATTTTGCTTCTACATCTTTGCTCAAGCATTAGCTTCCTGCCCTTGTTAGCCTAAGTCATGCTCGGTTGGGAGCAGCAACCTCGTAAACTGTCACTTCTGTTATTGTGATGATGTATAAGCAGGTTCGGAAACTTTAAGACTCCTCTTTTCCTACCTCTCCATCCCGATCCTATCTAATTACTGTTCGCAACTTAAGTTCTTTTTATGGACTTTGGCAACACACAACACTTCCCAGCCGTTCACTGGTGGTACGCGGCTAAGGGATGAGGCAAACATCTGTTCTGGCTGGAGTAGCTCTCATATTGTTCCAAGAGGAGTTTAGTGACCATCTGTCCCTCCCTCCTGCCACGTGATCTGGAGGCCTGTGGAGGTGAGGGAAATCCAAGAACCATTTGGTGAAGGAAAATGAAGCTGGGTGTGAGAAGAAAGAACTGTTATCATAAAACTGAAATATTTATTGACAAGGGTCCATATGCTTATATGTCAGAAATGATTTGTCACCCAGCATCGGGAGCTTGTCATCTTCTTCTATTTATTTCTCTCCTTAAATATTGCCTGGCTGAGTAGGAGGTACCCACACTCAGACCCCAAGTGTGGCCAGGGGCTGAGTGATCATCTCATTGCTTGGAGGAGTGAAGGGTCTTCTGGGAATTTGCAGGAGAGGAGAGTTAGGAACTTGGTCTTTGGGCTGGTTTCTAAGTCCATGGACCGGCTCCAGGGGGCTCATAGACCTCCACAGTTATAGCAAAATGTGTGCAGTGTTTGGGCAGAGAGCTCCGGTGTGTGTGACTTCCATCATGCAATTTGTTCTTTTTAATTCCCACAACTTTAATGGTTAGTCTGACCTCCAGCTCTCAAATTTATAGAATGTTTGCAGGGTAATGATGAGAGTCAGAAAAGTTAGCTTTCCTGGGGGATAACTTTGTTAAAAACCATTCTGCCAGGGAGGACTGCTGGCTCCAGGGAGGAAAGGGGGAGAACGCTCAGCTCCCTGCAGTAAGGAACATCAACTCTCAGCTGCCATCGTATGGATTGGGGAGTGGCAGGGCTGTCTTCCTGCTTCACATACAGGTTCTTGTGTGGTTTGTACAGGTTATGGAGCCTGACAACCCATGCTGGGAGCCCTGCTCTGCCATATCTGGACTGTGCTACCTATAGCAAATAATTTTTTCTGGATCTCAGCTTCCTCATATAAAAATATAGGGCTATATTATCTGTTTGCAGGGCCATGATAAGGATTCAATGCAAGAATGTGTGGAGAGGGCTGGGCACACAGCAGCCCTCCAGAAATGATGACAATAATGATAGTTTCATTATTGTCTGCCAATGTTCAGAGCTGCTGAAGACCTGTGTCTTCTTAGATCAAAGGCATCTTGGAGGTTCCCTGTCACACAATTCCTGGGAAGGCCTACCACTGGGAATGATCACAGAATATGTATATTTGTTAATTTGAATAAGGTAGGAGGCATGAGTATAACTGTGTTTGTTTATGGTGTGTAATTCCTTGAAATGTAAATGCTCTGACGCCCACGTCTCTGAAACCAACTGGTCCCCTTTTTGCTGTTCAGCCTTTTGAGGGAGTTCGGGGTGGGGTAGTGGATGACTACCTTCCTCACTAGCTTTGCCACTGTCTTGCCATCATCTTCCACGAGGCTTCCCATCTGCTTGCCAGAATTCTGTTTGCTGCAGTAGAGTTTACAGGATAACAGAGCACACAATCTTATAGAAAGCCAAGTGCCAGCTGGACATATCATTTTGGGAACAGAGCCACAAAGAAACTGTGTTTTGGGAAAATCTTGATCTTTTTTATGAAGACAATTCAGAGATGGCTGTAAATTTCCATCTTGGGCCACAGTGGAATCTTTACTTGTGGGCAACATGCAAGGTTTCAAGTCCATGGTCTATCTTGGATCATTCTGTGGCATCCATTCAACTTACTTTCTCTCGTCTGTGAAAGAAAAGTGCCTCCAAGAGCTGGTATGAAAAATGAATCTTAGCTTTGAAAGAATAATGATGATGGCCAGGTATGGTGCTCATGCCTACAATCCTAGTACTCTGGGAGGCTGAGGTAAGAGGGTCACTTGAACTCATGAGTTTAAGACCAGCCTGAGCAAAAGCAAGACCTCATAGCTACTAAAAATAGAAAAATTAGCCAGGCCTGGTGGGGTGCACTTGCAGTCCCAGCTAGCTACTTGGAAGGCTAAAACAGGTAAATGTCTGAGGGTAGGAATTTGAGGTTGCAGTGAATTATGATATGCCACTATACTTTACCTGGCATGATAAAGCAAGTGTCTGTCTCGAAAAAATAAGAGTAATAATGACAACAATAGTAATAACAATAATTATAAAACAAACTCAAGAGAGTTAAGGTGGCTGATGACGGTGATTGTTAGGATAAGGTGAACACAGAATAAGAAGTATGCCTCCCCTTTCTTTTTCTGCATCCTAGCATATACACATACGAACACATGCATATCACATGCACTCAACATACATGTGCACACACACTAGCCCCTCATGATCACAAAACCAGTAATGATGTTTCGCTCACGTAACCTGCTTGCAAGACTGGGAACTCATCATAATGGCTGATACAACTGCTCCTAACACAAACTTTCTTTTGAGGCTTTTGTTTTTTCCCACTTAAAAAAAAAGTTAAAGGCAGAACACACTCAGTTTTAGACTTGACAATGCATTTCAAAAGTCAAGGGCTTTAGGTGTGGAAAACTCACAATTCAGTATAAAATTTAGCGCTGGTATATGTGTCTTGTCTACCATTGAAAATCTCATTGTAACTCCTCCCCGCCTATCTATTTAGCTAACTTATCCCATCAGAAGTATTTATGTTTTTAGACTTAGGTATTTTTAGCCACTATTTAGTGAGTTCCCTGGCAGAGCAGCACTGGTGGAAGGAATGATGTGACAGGTGCTATTTCATTCCCACCTGAGAAGAGGTTCTTCTTAATTATCATGCCTGTGGGTGTGCCCTGTTCCTCTCTCTAGTGTGCACTGGGAGACTCGCTCTTCTGGAATTTGCATTTGGTGGCTTTTTGTGAGTTTCTGCTCCTGTCTCTCTCCTCTCAGCTCCCATTGCAGCTTGCATCTTCCTCTTGCCTGACCTCACCCTTTCTGTCTTCCCTGTCCTTCCTGGAACCCGTGGCCTTGAACTTCCATCATGATCCGGCATTACCCTACACCAGTGGTTCTCAAAGTACAGCCCCAGATCAGCAGCCTCAGCCATGGCTGGTGCTGTGGGCAAAATAGTGGCCCCCCCAGAGGCCCATCCTGACCCCTAGCATGTGAGTATGTAAAGTCCATGGCGTTGAGGAACTAAGGTAATGAGGCAGCTTATCAGTTGACCTTAGGATAGAGAGATCGTCTGGATTATTCACATGTGGACATAATCACAAAGGTTTTTACTGTGGAAAGGGAGGCAGAAGAGTCAGCATCTGAGTGATGAGATCTGAGAAGACTTGACCAGCCACTGCTGCTTTTGCAGATAGAGGAAGGGGCCAGAGGTCAAGGAATGCAGGTGGCGTCTAAAGGCTGGAAAAAACAAGATCCTTGAGAAAGAAACTCAGACCTGCTGATGTCTTGATGTTAGCTCAGTGAGATTCATTTTGGACTTAAAATTCTGAATTCTCAAATCATAAGATAATAAATTTGTTTCATTTTAAGTCACTGAATTTGTGATAACTTCTTACAGCAACAATAGGAAACTACCATGTATACCTGGATACTTGTTAGACATGAAAATTCTAGAACTACCCCCATCTCCAGATCTACTTACTATATCAGAAACTCCAGTGATGGGGTAGGGGGACCAGAAATCTGTTTTACCAACTCTTCCAGGTGACTCTGATACCTGTTTGAGAAGCGGTGCTTTCTACGCTTGCCTTCTTGTGCTTCTTATAAATAAATATATGCTTTTCCCAGCCAGACCTTGACTGCTGCCCATGCTAACCCTGACTCAACCCAATCACTGTCACCTCCTAAATCCAGGTGGTTTGGATGGTCAGGGCTTCTCCACAGTCAAGGTCGATGGACTTCCTGATGATCATTTTCTGTAGTTGTATCTTCTTCCAGTCTTCCCTCTGCTCTCATTCTTGGCCTGCCCCTCCAACTTTTTCCATTCTCTGGCTACTTGCAAAGCTGTCCCTGAGGACAACTTTGTCTCACTCTTTGCTGAGAAAATAGTTCATCAGGTGTGACTTTCTGGCTCTCTCCTGCCACACTTCTCCACATCTGCCTCCAAGCTGTCCTCCTTGCCTCCTCATTCAGTAAAGTGGTTTCTCTCCTCTTGTCCAAGGCTGACCTCTCTCCTCATGCCCTTATAGCACTCTGACTGCTATTGCTCTCTCCTTCCCTTTCCTGTAAAGCTCGTTGAAAGCACAGCTTCCTTTAGAATGTCTCTCATTCATTTCTTGGTCATCTTTAGCCCGTCTTCTGTTCTGGGAAGCAGTGATCCCCAGACATCCCTAATTGCCAAGTCTCATGCATGCCCAGTGGCCTGATTTGAATTTTCCTCTTGGTGATGTGGACACTATGACCCTTCTTGGAGCTTGTTTCACACTGTTCTTTCTTGATCTTCTTCCCATGCACACTTCTTAAATGTTAGTGTTCTTCTGAGCATCCCACGGCACATTTAAAAAAGAAGAATTTATGTACTTTCTTTACAACAATTTTATTCAATCTGGGGCTTCATTTGGTTGACTCCCAGATTTGTGTTCCCATTATACACATCTTCCCTGAGCTCCACAGCTGTATATTTAAATGTCTGCTAGACACCTCCACTTGGATGTCTGCAAGCACTTCCAGCTAATGGGTTCAAAGTCAAACCCACCATCTTTGCTCTCTCTAGACCTGTTTCCATATCTGCAAAATGAAAATGTAGAATCAAGTTAGTTATTTTCAAGTTGTGGGTCATGACCCATTTATAAATCTGGAAATAATTTTGAGGATTGTGATTAGCACTAAAACAAGCATGAAAAATAGCAAAAGATACTCTCTCTCTCACACAGAGGTGAGTTTACCATAGAGTGTAAGCTTTTTAATATCAGTCTGGATTTTGCATATTATTTTTTTCTTTAGCACCTGGAGCAGAGCTTGGCATATGTACTGGCTGAATAGATATTTGTTGAAAGACTGAATATGTACGCAGTTGGGAGGTAAACTGTGTATTGTGTGGGCAGTGGTCAAAAAGTTTGAAAGCTATTGGACTAGATGATCTCTAATGGTCTTTTCAACTAAAAATTTGTGAATGTCTGATTTTATTACTTTTCTTTTAAGGCCTAATTGTTCAGTTTTACCAGATCAAGGTCTGGGGCAGAACTCTTGGCATTTGAGCTTGTGGTGAACATAAGAGAGTCTGGGTGAGAGAAGGAAGTAATGGTACTTGGTGAAGGTGGTGGGGGAGAGGTGATGACTGGAGAAGTGGTATGGTCAGACAGCTGCCTGTGGACTCATGGCTAAGCTGGCTGGATCAGCACAATGGGGGTTTGTGATGTGAAGCTAGATAGTGGACACTGCTCCTATAGGGGGGAGAGAAAGAGAGAGAGAGAGAAAGAGAGAGAGATGTAGATGTGTTTTAGGTGCACTGTTTGGTCTTCATGCAACTTTCCACAAGCAGACTTGCTATAAAGTCTAGTGAAGCAGCTGACTTCAGGCCATGTTGTGTGAAAGGAGAAGTCAAAGAAAGGAATCCCATTCAGTTACTCATTTACTTATTTAGCACACATTTTGCCTATGAGGTGCCAGGCCTCTGGCTAGAATGTGAGGATATCTGCCTGTGGAACAAGACAGACACAACTCTTGTTGATCTGAGCCTTTGTTCTGGTGGAGACGACTATAGCCATACAGACTGATAAATATGCATGGTTATTTCCAGTTCAGAGAAGTGTTCAGTTTCACTTTATGCCTTAATGCAGACAGGTTTAGAACAGGAAGCAACTGAGTACTCAGTGTCCCAGCTCACCTTGCCGATGGAAGTTTGTGAAATGGAAGAATGCATCAGCGTGCCTTGTGATTGACACTTTTAAACCCTTTTAAGAAAATCAATGCAGACAACATCTCAATTCTGCACTAATGGAAACTGTGGTTGAGAACTGAGTGAGGCTGAGTGACAGAGAGGAGAGAGTGGGCTCCTGGTGGTGGGTGAGACAGCCAAGAAAGCACGTTAGAAGAGGCAGGAGGACCCTTACATCCTGTTCAGGCTAAGGAGAGGAGATTCACTCCATTTTTCTGTGGGATAATAACCACCTCCTAGTGCTCCCTTTTGAAGAGAATTTGAGGAGGAACATCCCCTCCTGTGAAGTTGTGTCATTTGCACACTTTTGGATAGGAGTCAGCTCCTTTTTCAGTCAATAGAAAACAAATTATGTGGGGCATTATCTTGGTAGGATGTGTGATAGTGAGCCACTACCTTTTTTTAGGTTAATATAATGTCTCCAAAGAATATCCTTTCTCTAGGAGAGTGAAGAGCGGAGGTGAGGCGGCAGGGCCCCTACAACCTGGGGAACATTAAGGGAATGAACCCTGAACTGCTTCTCCTCCTTTCCCAAAACAACTGTATTCCTTTGTTCATGATCCCCCTGCTGGAAGTCATGTAGCTCTTTCTTTCTTTCTTTCTTTTTTTGCAGTTTTTAGCCAGGGCTGGGTTTGAACCTGCCACCTCTGGCATATGGGGCTGTTGCCCTACTCCTTTGAGCCACAGGTACCGCCCTTGTACCTCTTTCTTTGTCTAGTTAATTTTTAGGAGGTATGCAGAGATCCTTGGGACCTTTTCCTTTTCACTTCTTACCATATGTTAACAAAGTTGAGTAGAAACCATTAACAGGATGATTTGTCTTTATTAAAGTCATTTACATTTGCTTTCTTTCTTTTTTTTTTTTTTTTTGTTGGGGACTTATTGAGAGTATAGGAAACCAAGTTACACTGATTGCATTTGTTAGGTAAAGTCCCTCTTACAATCATGTCTAATGGTACTGTAAGACCAAAGATATGTCTTTTGTCTATGCTACTTCCCCATAGATGCATGCATATTGCAAGGGTACACGTCAAATCTATTAAGAGTAGAGTATAAATGTCTTAACAATCATGACATTTATGTAACTTTTATTATATGTATGTTTTATTAAATCATAACTGTGCACATTAATGCATTTATGGGGCACAATGTGCTGATTTTATATACAATTTAGAATGCTTACATTAAACATAGCCTTCACCTCACTTACTTAATTGTTATGTTAAGACATTTATACTCTTAATAGATTTGACATGTACCCTTGCAATGTGCATGTATCTATGAGGAAGTAGCATAGACAAAAGACATATCTTTGGTCTTACAGTATCATTAGACATGATTGTACAGATACTATAAAATAAAGCTGATTTTGTGCTTTGGTGCTGGCTGCAGCCATCAGCTCAGTCTGACTTCCCAATCCCATCTTTCATCTCTGTGTCTTCTCTTGTGGTATATTTTCCTCAGTCCCTACCACTTCCACTCTGGTTTGCTCCCCTTCCCTGTGCTGGTTTACGATACAGGAGCATAGTTTTATTGGCTGTGGTATTTGTTCATTATTTATTCCTTGCGTATTTTTAAAGTGATTCCAGGCAGCTTACCATGGTATGCTGGATCCTGGCCATTTTCTCCTCTAGCGCCACTCTCTGCCTTCTCTGCCCCAGATGGCTGGCCTGATGGGTGACTCTGATATAAGTACTTCCTGTGTCTTTGGGTTTCCAGTTGGGTTTGACCAATGGGGGCCCCAGCCTAGAGGTCACAGAGAAAGGAGAATGAGTGCATATTTCTCCTGGCTCCCTCAGGCTGATTTTGTTCTTGGAGCAGCTGCACATTGAATCCCCTTGAGGCAGCTTCTACATGACCCTCCTCAGTGGGTTCCACTATCTTCATCGCTTTGTACCTGCCTGCTAGTGAGAAGGCCAGCATTTCTGCAGCTCCTCACCTGGTTTCTGACCACTTTTGGTGCTTCCCCTCTACCTAGCTTGGACTCATATAAACAGTCCCCTTGGAAAGAAGCTCTTCTTGAATTATATTACATGGAGTAGACTGGCTCCTTTTGGGGCTCTGGAAGACACAGATATCACAGTATGCAACAAAGTGATATAAATCATTAAACAAACTGAGAGACATGAAGAAGTCTACATGAAGTAGAAATCGAGATAACCACGATCATGACATTTGTGTAACTTTTATTATATGTATATTTTATTAAATCATAACTGTGTACATTAATGCATTTATGGGGCACAATGTGCTGATTTTATATACAATTTGGAATGCTTACATGGAACTAGTTAACATAGCCTTCACCTCACTTACTTAATTGTTATGTTAAGACATTTATACTCTACTCTTAATAGATTTGACATGTACCCTTGCAATATGCATTATTAGCCAATTGGATGTCTGTCTTCTATCACGAACTACTTGTTCAAGTCTTCTGCCCATGTTTAAACTGTGTTGTTTGTTTTTTTGCTCATTTAGGGGAGTGTTTTAAAAACTGTAATCTGGCCATCGCAAACAGCTCTCCCTGGCTGTAGTTTGCCTCTTTCCTGTCGTAATGACATCTTTTGTCTAACACACATTCTGATTTCAGTGATGTCCATTTTTCACTGTTTGTCTTATATAGTTAGTGCTTTTTGTGTTCTGTCTACTCCAAGCTCATGACACTATTCTCTTAAATTTTCTTCTGGAACTGACTTTATTGTTTTACATTCCACATTCATGCCTATGATTCATCTCAAGTTGATGTTTTAAAATAGCTTTATTGAAGTATAATTTATATACCATGAAATTTATTCATTTTAAGAATACAATTGAATGATTTTTTTTAAAGGAAATTTACAGAGCTGTTCAATCATGTCACTAATCTAATTTTAGAACATTTTCATCATCCGGAGAAGAAACCTTGTGCCTGTTTGCAGTCATTCCCCTTTTCCACACCCATCCCCAGGCAACCAGTAATCTGCTTTCTGTCTCTATAGATTTGCCTTTTCAATTGTGTGTGTGTGTGTGTGTTTATGGTGTGTGTAATTATTTTATTTGAGCATAGATATTAATTCAGTGCTTTCTGGAAGTTGAAGCAAAAAGGAAATCCTAATGTTTTGCTTGGTCTTTTCAGCTGATTCCTGCTGGAATACAATTCTGTTATTTCTGGGAAGTATTATTTGTATCAATTCTTAGAACAGGCATTAGGTAATATAATGGACAATGTCTGGCCACCTTCTGGCAAGAGGTATAGAAATCTCCAACAGTTGTTTCTTCTGCTGCCTCTCAGCAAGAGTTAAGGAATTATCTGTCACCCTGTTGAACTTAGTGAAGGCCCTTTGGCAAGAAGCTCTAATATTAAGGTTTATACCCATGCGTTTCTGATGGTCAAATTAATACACTGGAAGAATATAAAGAAACTACGGAAGGGGCAGGCAGCACAGTTCTGTTAAATACCACAAGTCTCATGCAGGCTTTGAGGGCACATCACAGTAATTTTCAGAGTTGAATTCTCTGATCTGACAGACAAGTCCCAAAGTGCTGAATATTTGTATTGTATAGTAAAGTGGGATCCATGCACTGTGTTCTAGCCACCAAACACCTAGGTGGCAAAGCTGACATATTGTTACACATTTAAGGACCTGGTAAGTCCTTGTATTCTGCCCACTGATGGCTGGTATGCTGCTCCCTTGGGTACTGATGACAGAGGGACCGAGAGGAAGGGCCACTGACAAGACCTTTCATTCTGCATGGGCACCTGGAAAAATAATGGCTGTGGTTCCCTGGAGTTTTGCACTGTGAAGTGTGAGAGAAAATGATTCCAGTGGCCTATCTAATTTTGAAGGCGTTGTTACCTCCCGGTCACCTCAAAAGAGGGATTTATAATTTGGTATACTCAATAGGATCATTTAATTTCAAATACAGCCCTGCATGGCCCAATGAGTTGACTTTTTCATCAGAGTTGCTTATAGTCCATTAACTATTGAAGACTATCTTACAAATGCAATTAGTTTATTTGGGCCATTTTTGAGGTTGTTGAATGTTTTTAAGCATCATTTAGCCAACATATGTTCAATTGCTCACAAAGATTACTCTTCCTATTGGTTGTGGCAAAAGTTCTCTCATTGGCATAGGGAAGGTTGCCTTTATCTAAAAGTTATATTGATTCAATATGTTAAAAAGAGAGACTTATGAGTTGCCAGTGGGAGAGCAAAATGGCACAGCCACTTAAAAAACCCTCTGGAAGTTTCTACTATGGGTAAATGCATATATACTGTGTATCTTAGCAATTTCACTCCTAGAAATACCTATGCATATGCACAAGTATGTTTATGGAAGCTTTATTTGTAACTGCACGAAACCGGAAACTGCCCAGCAGCGGAATGGACAAACTGTATATTTACTCAATAGTAATGTTATAGGGCAACAAAGTGAATAAATGTTCCCAAAACAACATATATGAACATCAGAAATTATTTTGAACTAAAGAAGCAGAACACAAAGAGAAAAATGGTGTAGAATTTCATTCACTTAAATTTCAGACATAGGCAAAATTGTTTGATGATTGAAATTAGAGTAGTGGGTACTGTTTTGGGAGGCGATAACTGAAAGGTATGAATGGAGTTTCTGAGGAGCTAGTAATAATTTCTTGCTTGACCTGGTAGCAGTTATATGATTTGTTCACTTTGTCAAAATTGATTGAGCTGTACACGTAAGGTCTGCATATTATATGCATGCTATCCCAATACTAATATTTACTGAAAAACAAGAACAGTTCTGTCTTCTGTACTGGTAATTACCTGATAAAAATTTATATTTATATATATTTATACTGATTCCAAAAATGGTGCCAATTCTGAGGATTCATGAATAATCTAAGTGTGAAGGGATAGTTTGTTTGGCTCACTGGGGCTTTCTGTGTATAGTTTCAAAATTTGACACATTCATGAATGAAGTGAAAAATTGCCTACTTTGTAAATGTTCACCCCTCTTTGATGAGGTTAAAAAGAATGTATAATAGTGAATCGTAGTGAAATAGTTGTGTCTAAAACTGCCTACTTACCATCTAAGCTATTAAGAGATTCAGGTTTGCCACTATGGCTGAAAAGCAAGGCAGAGTCCCTCCCTCCTCTGGGTCATTCACCTAGACAAGCAGACAAGGAATTTTACAAAAGCAGGCCCCACAGAGTACCTAACTGTACTTTTGAGAACTTCTTCCCTTTCTCCTTCCCTACCTGAGGAATCGGCAGAGAATACTTCCAACCCTTACTTGGGTAATGCACCATTCAGGGTGGGGTGTGGCTTGAACTCAGTAAGTCCACTTTCCAGTCTTCTCTCTGGTTATTGCTGCTCCCATCAGGAAGGTCTGACTTATATACATTAAGATATTTCGGGGACTCAGTCCAAGATGAGGATGAATGCATTTTCACAGGGCAAATAAGGTAGCACCAAAGAGCTGAACTTTTAACATATTAACAGAAATTACAGGGTCATCCCTACCCTACCTACTCCAAAACGACTTTATTAAAAGCCTAGGAGAGGAAGATGGCCTGTAGCCTCAGGCACAGATGGCAATTGACTGTTTAATAAGCCAGGTTTCTAAGGGACAGGTGATATTCAGCCCTAGAGGAAGGTCAGACCGGATGCTCATTCTTGCCTCCAACATTCTGGCATTTGAGGAGGAACTGTTTGTGTTAAGAATCATGTTCCCAAACACCCTGAGGGGCAGCAGAAAGTACCACTTGCTTCTGAGGTACAGGGAATATGTGATTCCAGTTACTAAGCAACTCATCCCTCTGGGCTGGCCTGGCCTCATTATTCTGACCTGTGATGAGGCATGGGGATGGACAGGGAGCAAACCATGTTGCTTTTTGGAAGAGAATGTAGGGTTTCCTCATCCTTGTAAATATTTTCTTTTTTTTCCTTTTTCTTTTAATTAAATCATAGCTGTGTACATTAATGCAATCATGGGGTACAACATGCTGGTTTTATATATAATTTGAAATATTTTCATCAAACTGGTTAACATAGCCTTCATGGCATATTGTAAGTATTTTCTATGTACAAATTATCCTGTGAAGCACAATGGATACTTTGATGAAAAATAAGTTCACTTGGGCGGTGCCTGTGGCTCAGTGGGTAGGCACTGGCCCCATATACCAAGGTGGCAGGTTTGAATCCAGCCCCAGCCAAACTGCAACAAAAAATAGCTGAGTGTTGTGGCAGATGCCTGTAGTCCCAGCTACTAGGGAGGCTGCAGCAAGAGAATCACCTAAGCCCTAGAGCTGGAGGTTGCTGTGAGTTGTGATGTCATAGCACTCTATCCAGGGTGACAAAGTGAAATTCTCTCTCTAAAGAAGAAAAAAAGTTCACTTGAGAAAAGAAAGCCTGAGAGAAGTAGTGAAACCAGAGTTACACAATCATACCAGACTACAACAGGGGCGATGACCAGGATGGTAGTTCATCAGTTTCCAAATGAAGTCGGGGACAGGCCGTTGAAGGGATGGGAGGTGAGGGCTCTGTTGCAGGAGCAGGTCCTGCGGTGAATTCTCTGCAGTGAGCCCGTGAACATTTCCGTAATAGAATTTCGATAGCTGGAGGCTTTGTTCATGTAGGCGGTGGCATGAGGGAAACCTCAGTGATGGGGCATTTTGCAGAGTGTTTTGAATGATAAAATGAACTATTGGAAAATGGAAAATGAAGCAAAAACCAACCAAACGAAAACACAAAGTAAAAGGTAGCAAGTTGAACAACAGACGGGTACCGTTTATTTTTCCGGATCTGCCTCTCCTCTCCAGCGAGCTGTGTCCCATGAACACTGGCTTCCATTTACTGGCCACCAAATAAAGACCCTTTAATATGTCCTATTCTTTGTCCAATGGCCGAGGAACCATCTGTCTGAAATATAGCATATAACTTCAAGGAACAGCACTCGTGGGTCGAAAGTTATGTTCTGATCTGGGACGGTTATCCCCAGGACCTTCTATTGACTTGCAGGAGAAAAAGCCATCTCTCTCCTTGTCATGAGCTCTTTAAAATAAACCTGTAAGTTGCCTGTGGGAGCTTTCTTCCTTCCCAAGAGTCTAGGTGGAATCTTTGGACTGCTGTTTCTCCTCATGTTTCCAGAGTATGTGTGTGTCAGCTCTGCAGTGGAGACCCAGAGCGATGCGTCCAGACTGGCCCTCCAGGACCCTGTAGCTCCTTATAAAGAATTCTCTGGCTTTGGTGGCCTTTGATTTTTCTCCTTCTCACATTCTAACTTTTGGTGGTGCAGATGGAGAGGAAAGACTGGGAGGCCCTTCACAGAAAGACACAGGAACGAGGAGGTATGGGAGGGAGAGGGAAGCAGGGAAAGTTGGTGTTCGGTGACCACAGGAGCAAGAATCAGAGGACTTTTCTGGGCTGTAAGGAAGATGATCCATTGAGCTCTTTAGCAATACTGTTTATCAGCTTTGTGATTCTCAACCCAAGCTGCCTTGTAATTAGTGTTACAGCCAACTTCTCACAGTATGTGTGTGTGGGGAGGGTAGTGGGCAGGAGGAGTGGAATGTGATAGAATTGTTGAAAAAGATAAGAAATTGCCTATGTGAAATGAAACATAAGTAACTGTTTGATTTAATCTGTGACTGAATAAAATTGGCAGAATTTTCATCAGGACAGCAAGTAAGAACCGATTATGCAGTCTCGTCCCACCCCCAACACACTTGTCAAGCTAAAAACTTCTGCCAGCTCTTGTTCCACCCTTATCGCAGGCATTAGCTTGGAGGGAGATGGGCATTTTCAACACCATGTCTCCTCATCATCCCAGAACCATCCCATCCTCATCCCATGATGCAGCTTTTAGAGGATCCCACTGATTGAGTTGGGTTCAGATGCAAGTGGATTGATGGGAGCCTTGGGACAAAGCCAGGGGCATGTTCTGCTAACAAGGTGGCATGGAAACCCACAATGCTTGAGTTTGGGCCTCGGATGGACCTTCACTGTCATCCAGCTCAACCCACTGCAGCACTCCTGGGCACTTAGAGGCTCTGAAAGGTTGGTGACTCGCCCAGGGTTGTCAGTTGGCGGAGGCAGGGGACTCTAAACCAGTAACCAGACTTTGAGATCAGAGATATTCTCTCTCCCCTCAGCCTCTTATGTCCTGCTTTTTTTCCTTCCTGGATGAAAAGAAGGCAACACTTCTGGTTGATAAGTAGGATAATATGATAATATGATAAGTAGGATTCTGGTTTGTGAGTTTTAAGGAGACTTCTAGTCCATTGGCCTATAACAATGCTGTCTCTGTGTTATGTTCAACCTGTGCCCTGTGTGGTTAAAAAGAAATACATTAGCTTTATATGATAATCACCCTGATGCCTGTTGTTTGTAGAATAGCAAGAAAATGCAAATGAAAAGGCACAAAGAAAAAACTAAAAATAACCTAACTCTCCTCTCTCACAGATAGCTCCATCAACATGTAGCTTTTCAGCCTTCAAGTCTTTATTCTTTGTGCGTGTGTGTATAATTCATATGTGTATAAATATGCACACATATGCGAAATGTACGTATTTGACAAAAATGATTTATTCTGTTTTTTTTTCCCCTTTTGCGTTTGTCTAGAATATTTTTTCTTGCTTTCTGAAGAATGAATTCCTAAAGTGGGGGGAGGGTGTCCTCCATTCGATACTCAATTTTTAGCCTGCATTTCTGTGCATGCTTCTGTGTTTACGCGGTGCCGGCAGGCTGTGCTGTGATGCATTGCTAAACAATGGAGGAAAATGGTCTTCAGGAAGAAAGGGCTGTAGATGGGACGTGATATTTTCCTTCCTTCAGGAAGCTGCTGTCTGCCACAAAGAGTAAAAAAAAAAATAAGGCAGAGGAGGCCTAAAGAAGAAAACTGGTTCGTAATAGCTGATAATGGTGATTAAAATTCACATCAATCATTCTCTCTATTTTTAGTTTCATAAAAATGAAATACCCTTGGCTTGGGATGCTGTGTAGTCAGAGGAGATGTAAATATAACCAAGATGTTTTTCCTCCTTAGTGACTAATCCCGTGAAGAAAGGGGTAGGTGTGATCGTCGGGGAGCCCAGCCTACAGTTTTCAGTCTTTAAATATTTGTGACAAATCGTTCTCGTGGGTGCCAACTTCTCTGTGTGTGTGTGTGCACGTGAGTGTGCAGGAATCCCCTCAGCACACAGACGGGTTGTTTCAGGAATTTCAGGAGCTGTGTGGGCTACAGGCCTGCTAATTGCCTGACTCCTGGGAACTTTCTGGAATGACACTGTTGAAGTGGGATGTTAGGCCTTCACAGAGTGGAACTGTAGGCCATGCTGGGTTGGATATGAAGAGGGAGTAGAGTTTGGGAGGGAAAAAAAGTGGCTTGGAAGAATTAGAAATGGATGTGGGTGGAAATCTTACATTTCTAGAAGGTCATCCACCCAAACCAGGCTGATGCTCGGGTTGGTGAAAGAGCATATGACATAATCTCTCTGCAGCACTTGGCATAGGCCCTCATTTACAGTTAGCGTTCAGTGATTGGAGCTGTGGTGCCTGTTATGTTTAGGACCTCTGCTGTTTTTCTTATTGGAGTGACACTGGATTGATTGTAATTTCTTGTGGTGTGGCCATGTCTAGCCATGTGTGTGCTAACGTGGTGGAGACAGTCTGGATTTAACCCTACCGTCTAGGGCAGGTGTCCTCAGACTATGGCCTGCAGGCCACATGTGACTTACCTAGGACATTTATCCGGCCCGCTGGGTGTTTTTGCCGCTGCTGCCTGTCCTGCTTAGCAGCTGACTCATCCCGGGCCCGCAGTCCGGTCCTCCAACGGTCTGAGGGACAGTGAACTGGCCCCCTGCTTAAAAAGTTTGAGGACCCCTGGTCTAGGGGGATCCTCTCCCTTCCTGATCAGCCCATTGCACTCCCAGGCTCCTCAGTCTTCTCAGGATGGACAAACTACACCAAGTATGACCATGATATGTTTGGGCCATTGCAGAAGCTCCTTTAAAACATTAATTAACCCAGTCGTTTTTAAATTATTATTTCAAAATATTACGGCAGTACAAATATTTTGGTTAAATGGCTCACTTTGGTTATGCTTGAGTCAGGGTTATAAGTGTGCTCGTTACCCAGGGAGTGTCACTGTACCCATTAGGTAGGTTTTCACCATCCCTGCCTCCCTCCACCCCGTCTGATTTCCATTCAGTTTTATTTCCCTCTGTTCACGGGTGCACTTGTCAGCTACTTCCAATTTAATAGTGAGTACACGTGGTATTTATATTCCCATTCTCTCAATACCTCCCTTAGGATAATGGTCTCCAATTCCATCCAAACTCTTGCAAGAAGGCATTAAGTCATCCTTCTCCGTGGCTGAGTGGTGCTCCATGGTGTTAATCCACTCAAGAACTGAGGGGCATTTTGGCTGATTGCACATCTTTGTAGCTGTGAATTGTGCTGCAATAAATGTTCAAATGCAGGTGCAGGTATCCTTTTGATAAAATGTCTCTTCTTTTCCTTTGGGTAACTACCTGGTAGTGGGATTGCTGGATCAAATGGTACTAATTATCAGGGAAACGAAGATTAAAACCATAGTGAGATATCACATTATCCCAGTTAGAATGACTTTTATTAAAAAGACCAACAATAATAGATGCTGGTGTGGATGCAGAGAGAAAGGGACACTTATACAATGTTGGCAGGACTGCAAACTAGTACAACCTCTATGGAAAACAGTATGGAGATTCCTCAAATAACTAAAAGTGGACCTACCCCGGTAGATTTAAGCATACATGTGTTTTTAAGCCATCCTCTACCTTGACCTCAGTTTTTCCTTCTTCCTCTCTGCTGGAGAAGAAAGAGATTTCTTCTTGCACAAAAAGATGCCACGTAGGTAACAGGGGATAGGCTGGGTGTGGGGAGAGAAAAGATAAAGCCTTGTGAGCTTGACCTGGTGGGAGAGAATGTAAAAGTTTTGACACCTGGGACTCTCTGGGCACCTCCAGGCTATAAGAAAACTTGAATTGGCTAAAGGGCTTTTGGGAAATGTTATTGTGGAATAGATCTTAGGCTCTCTTTAAAGTTTATTGAAAACTAATGAAGAATTGAATTTCTTTTTGAGTATTTCTGTTGTTGGCCTGCTTATGTTTCCATGTGTCTGAACCCTGCAGAAACTGATCTGTGTAGACTCATCTGTGTAGACTCCCCTATTAGAGCTACACATATATAGCCTCCTCCTCTGAAGTTCATCTCTCTGCTCTTGCTTAGTTTTCCTTTCTTTCTTTCTTTCTTTTTTTTTTTTTCTTCGAGACGGAGCCTTAACCTATCCCCCTGGGTAGAGTGCCATGGCATCACAGCTCATAGCAACCTCCAACTCCTGGGCTCAAGCAAGTCTCCTGCCTCTGCCTCCCAAGTAGCTGGGCCCACAGGCGCCCACCACAACGCCCGGCCATTTTTTGGTTGCAGCCATCATTGTTGTTTGGCGGGCTCGGGTTGGGGACTCAAACCCGCCACCTTAGGTGTACGTGGCTAGCGCCTCAGCCGATTGAGCCACAGGCGCCGAGCCCAAGATCTCATTTTGTCAGCCAGGAGTCTAAGGCAAAAGGGAAAAATCAGGAATATTTATCCTGTTTAATTGATCTCGCTTATTGACTTTTTTTGGCACCCCATAGATTTTGCACCAAAGCAAGTAACTCTTTTGCTTGATCCTAGTCCAGCACTCCCAGTCATGCTAGTCCAAACTTTTAAATATCCTCCCTCCAGAGATTAAGATAGATGAATTAAAATGTTCTCTTTCCTCCTGTTCCATATTTGCAGTGGCTTGCCCTGGAAAAGTAGCTGCACTGAAGCCCACGGTAAGTAAACCCTAAGTGCAGAGAATTACACCCGCCCTTTCAGACTGCTGTTACCCAAGGTCAGAGGAATACAGCCAGCCGCTACAATTTTCTGATAGGTCTCTCGAATTAGCCGGCAGCTGTCTTGAAGGTTGTAAAGATTAACGTTCACATCGCCTAGGTCTGCAACCATGAGGGACTGGAAAGGGAGGGCCCCAGTACTGGGGTTGACTGTCCGCAGCAACACTGATTCTTCCCGGATTCGGCGAGGTCCAAATCTGGAGGAGGAAGAATCACCCTGTCAGCCAGCCACAGGTGCATGAAGGCTCTGCCCAAGCCAGGACTTCTCAGCTTCAGCACTGTTGACACTGAGGTGGGGGTGATTTCTTGTTGTGGGGTATTGCATAGTGCAGTACTTAGGAGCATCCCTGGCCATTACCCACTAGATGCCAATAGCACCCCTTTTCCCAAGTTGTGACAACTAAAAATGCCTCCAAATTGGGCGGCACCTGTGCTCAGTGAGTAGGGCGCCGGCCCCATATACCAAGGGTGGCGAGTTCGAACCCAGCCCTGGCCAAACTGCAACAAAAAAATAGCAGGGCGTTGTGGCAGGCGCCTATAGTCCCAGGTACTCGGGAGGCTGAGGCAAGAAAATAGCCTAAGCCCAAGAGCTGGAGGTTGCTGTGAGCTGTGACACCACCACACTCTACAGAGGGTGACAGAGTTAGACTCTGTCTCTTAAAAAAAAAAAATACCTCCAGATATTGCCAAATGTCCCTTGGATGCAAAACTATCCCCTTTGAGAAACACTGATCTAGGCTATATATTGAAGAAATTAAAAAGCATAGATTTAGAAGTCTGTTCCTCCTCACCAAGACACTAAAGCATTAGACAATTTCATAATCTCCCTAAGTAAGTCTCAGCGTCCTAACCTATAAAATAAGAACAATTATTTACCCTACACTGTGGTTGTAAGAATTAAATGAGATAATCTATTCAAAACACCTTGCACTTAGTAAACGTTTAACGAATGCTGGCTTTCATAACTTCAGACCAATCCAGTCAGATGTAATGTTGCCGAGTCACAAATTGCTGGTGTTCCGTAATTAGAAAAATAGATTTCATTTAGACATGATTTCCTTTACTTAAAAAAAAAAAAATAGATTTCACTTCCTCTGACTTGACTATAGGAAAATTGCCTTAATTTGAGTATTTCCTGAGTCAGGTGACATCTAGAGGTTCTGGGAAGGGGCAGCCACCTTCTGTTCTCAAATGCAAGGTCACCTGCTGCCGTCAGCTGGCAGGAAGAGGGGTAGCCACAGTCTCCATCCAGGAAGGCCCCAGGATGGGGACTGGAGAAGGTTCGGGTTCTAGAACCCTCCTTGACCTATAGATAACACCAAGATAACACCTCCCTCCAAGGCGTGCTGAGAGCTTGCAGTTTCTTAATGAGGCACCATCAACGGTATTTCAGAGCCTAGAGCACGCCACCAGCTTACAACCCTACCCAGGGTGAGCAGAGGCACCTGTCCTGGCTGTCCCACCACGTGGGGCAGCCCTCGGTCTCAAAGGCCTTACCTCGCCCCGGGCCGGTTGGAGGTCCCAATGTCCAGGGGCACCCCGATGAAGGCAGCGTCCAGCCCCTCGGGGGAGGCCTGCACGGGCAGGCGCATCATGGAGCAGACGCCTACCGAGCGGGCCACGAACTCGGAACTGAGGGGCTGGTTCCGGGGGGCGTCAGAGGCATAGCCGCGCTGCGGGTCGCAGAGCCCCGCGGCTGGACGAGCGCCCACCCTGGCCCCCAGACCCCGGGCACAGACGGACACCAGCAGCCGCCGCATGCCGCCCGCAGGCCCGCAAGGAAGGCCTGGCCGGCCCCGGAGACCGCGAGGGGAGCCAACCGGCGAGGGATCTGCCCAGGCTCAAAGGGCAGGGGCGCTCTGGGGAGCCAAGGCGGGGGAGGGGCCCCGCGACCGGCTCTCTCCCTCACCCTCTCCCGACTTAAGCCTTGGCCTTTGGTAACTAGAGCGAGGGCTCCTCCTCTCACGCCCACCGCACTGCGCCCTGCACCGCCCAACACCTGGCCTTTGGCAGCCTCTTCTCCCATTCCGGGTCATATTTTTAAAGTAGAAAGATCTGAAGGAAAAAGCACTTTGTCCTAGGCAGAGAAATGAAAAACACCTTTTTCCTTTTTTTCAAGTAATCTGGGGACGGCGTGTGTGGCTCAGTGGGTAGGGTACCGGCTCCATATAGCCAGGGTGGCGGTTTCTAACCCGGCCCCGGCCAAATTGCAACAAAAAAATAGCCGGACGTTGTGGTGGCTCTGTCTCTTAAAAAAAAAAAAGAAAGAAAGAAGGAAAGGAATGAGTGAGACTCTGTCTCTTAAAAAAAAAAAAGAAAGAAAAAGAAATGCCTGGGACAAACGATGGCTCTTTTTTTTTTCTTTCTTTCTTTTTTTTTTTTTTATTGAGACAGAGTCTCAAGCTGTCATCCTGGGTAGAGCACCGTAGCGTCACAGCTCACAGCAACCTCCAGCTCTTGGGCTTAGGCGATTCTCCTTGCCTCAGCCTCCGGAGTAGCTGGGACTGCAGGTGCCCTCCATAACGCCTGACTATTCTTTTTGTTGAAGTTTGGCTGGGGCCACCCTCAGTATATGGGGCCAGCGCCCTACCCACTGAACCACAGGTACCGCCCATGTAGTTGTCATTGTTGTTTGGCAGGCTGGGGCTGGATTCGAACCCGCCAGCTTCAGTGTATGTGGTTGGCACCCTAGCCACTAGAGCTAGATGACTCTTTCTTTCTTTTTTTTTTTTTTTTGAGACGGAGCCTCAAGCTATTCCCCTGGGTAGAGTGCCATGGCATCAAAGCTCATAGCAACCTCCAACTCCTGGGCTCAAGCAAGTCTCCTGCCTCCGCCTCCCAAGCAGCTGGGACCACAGGCACCCGCCACAACGCCCGGCCATTTTTTTTTTCGTTGCAGCCATCATTGTTGCCTGGCGGGCCCGGGCTGGGGACCCGAACCCGCCACCCTAGGTGTATGTGGCTGGCGCCCCAGCCGATTGAGCCACAGGCACCAAGCCAACATTTATTATTTCTAACTGCAGTTGTCATTGTTGTTTTAGCTGGCCCTGCCAGAACCCACCAGCCGTGGTGCATGTGGCCGGCACCCTACCCAGTGAGCTACGGGCATTGCCCTGTGTCTGTATTTCTGTTGTATAAGGACGCCAGTCATTGGATCAAGGCCCACCCTAATCTGTTGTGACTTAATCT
This sequence comes from Galagoides demidoff, assembly GCA_963574575.1. Taxonomy (NCBI): domain Eukaryota; kingdom Metazoa; phylum Chordata; class Mammalia; order Primates; family Galagidae; genus Galagoides; species Galagoides demidoff. The sequence continues at coordinate 7,231 of CAUYQV010044158.1, read as the reverse complement.
TAACTAATTATATCTGCACAATACAAACCATCTCCCCTGTTACATACATGTCACCTCTAGCATTAAACAAGAGGTCAGTCACTCAGAGCTCTGCACCTGTTGACTCTTACCTTAAATTTGAGGAAGGGCCAGGGAAGGCAGGAGCTGCCCTCTCAGGTGTTTGTATAGCAGATGAGGATCATATAGCCTGGATGCAGCTGGGCCAGGACTATGGGAACTATGAAGAAGGTAGTCTGGCATGGGCTGAGGGGTGCTGGGGGGATCCCTCTGGGGATTTCAGCTGCTAGGATGCCGAAAATAGCTGCCTAGCTAATGGGGAATTGGCCAAGCAGAAGAGGCTGGGCTGTGTTGTCTAGCTGCCATCTGGTTGCTCCCTCCCCACCCTGACCCCTACCTTGACCCCCACTCCCAGGAGCTGGGTTGTGGCCAAGCAGAGTGAGGGGTAGGGATGTATGCCATCAGGCTGCTAGGAGAGATGGAAGCATCTGGGAAGTCACAGCCACTGGGACCCAAGGCATGTTGGTATAATCTGTTCCTTCACTCACCATGCCTCCACACCATCTCCCCCTATGGCCCAACTCACCTCCCTCCCTGCCCCCAAGAACTCCCCTTACAGTTCTCCCAGCCACCTGCTCTGCCTCAGGACCTTTGCACTGGGTGTTCTCCCAGCCTGGAATGCCCTTCCTTCCACAAACACCCATAGGGCTCTTTTCTGCTCATCCCTTGGGTCCAAGTTTACTGGGGGTGCAATCAAAGCACCACAAACTGGGGGCCTTCAAACAACAGAAATGCATCTTCTCACCATTCTGGAGGGCAGATGTCCAAAATCAAGATATCTGCAGGACAGTGGTCCCTCTGAAGGCTCCAGGGAATGGTCCTTGTCTCTTCCACCTTCTGGGAACTCCCGGCAAAACTTAGCTTGTGGCTGCATCACTCACTATAATCTCTGCCTCTGTGTACATCTCTGTGTGCATCCAAATATCTCCCCTGCCATCCTTGCACAAAGGCTCCCCTCTAGCTCACCCTCATTGTAACCTGATGTCATCTGCAAATCTAAATAAGGTCCCGTCCTCAGGTACTAAAGGATAGGACTTGAGCATATCTTTTGGAGAGACACAGTCCTGCCATAATAGGGTCTCAGCTAGAATATCACCTTCCCAGTCTGAAGTCACATCCTCCTTCAACCCTCTTAGCCCTTCAGGAGACTACTTCCCCTCAGGTCTGTTTCCTGTGTTTAAGGAACACATAGACACTTATCAAGCTACCTGTTGTGTGCCACACATAGTCTAGGTTCTGAGAGGACAGCCATTATGAAGACAAAAATCTTGGAGAGTTAACAATCCATTTGGAAGAGACAACAAGTAGGGCTTTATGGTACATCATAATTTCAGGGGATGGAACACATAGACAAACAGAGCAACACATAGAGGACAGGATGAGGGTGGCCTTTAGCTGGTGAGGCCTCTTGGGGGACTCAAGCTACTTATTTCCCCACCCTACTGATATGACCCCTAGGAGGGCAGGATCCTTGTCTGATTTATTCACAGGTGTATTTGAGCCTGGTACACAGTAGGTGCTCAATAATCTTTTTTGTTTTTTAGATAGGGTCTCACTCTATGGCCCAGGCTAGAGTGCAGAGACACAATCACAGCTCAGTGTAGCCAACACCTGGAATGAATGTTTGGTTTTTCCTCTCTATCGCGCTCCTTTTTTTAACTCCAGTCATGCTTTGAGTATGAGGAATCAACGTTTTTTAAACCAAAAAAAAAAAAAATTGAGACAAAGTCTAATGATTCTCCTGCCTCATCCTCCTAGTAACTGGGTCTACAGGCACCACCATGCCCAGTTAACTTTTCCTTTTTTTTTTTTTTTTGTAGAAACGAGGTCTCACTCTTGCTCAAGCTGGTCTTGAACTCCTGAGCTCAAGCAATCCACCCACCTCCACCTCCCAGAGTACTAGGATTACAGGCATAAACCACTGCACCTAGCCATAAACAAAAAATTTTACACTGTATATTGGTTCCTCTCCAGTTCAATAAATCTTTCCTTTTGCAGTGTTCTCATTGAGATAAAATTCACTCAACATAAAAATCACCCTTTTATTTTTTGGGGGTTTTTTATTTCATAAAATTAATTAAGGGCTGGGAATGGTGGCTCACACCTGTAATCCTAGCACTATAGGAGGCCAAGAGGGTGGATAGCTTGAGCTTGTGGGTTCGAAGCCAGCCTGAGCAAAAAGCAAGACCCATCGCTACCGAAAATAGAAAAACTGAGGCAAGAGGATTGCTTAAGCCCAAGAGTTGGAGGTTGCTGTGAACTATGATGCCATATCACTCAGGGCAACAGCTTGAGACTCTGTCTCAAAAAACAATAATTAAGGGGGTACAAGTATTTTTGTTACATGGATATCCTGTGTAATGCTTAAGCCAAGGTTTTTGGTGTGCCCATCACCAAACCAGTGTTCATTGTGCCCTCAATGTACCTTTTATTTTTAAGTATTTATGTATTTATTTATTTTTTGAGACAGAGTCTCAAACTGTTGCCCTGGGTAGAGTGCTGTGGCATCATAGCTCACAGCAACCTCCAACTCCTAGAGTCAAGCGATCCTCTTGCCTCATTTTTTTTTTCTATTTTTAGTAGAGACGGGGGTCTGGCTTTTTGCTCAGGCTGGTCTCGAACCCCTGAGTTCAAGCTATCCATCCTCCTTGGCCTCCCAGAGAGCTAGGATTACAGGCGTGAGCCCTCGTGCCTGGCCCAATGTACCTTTTAAGACGTACAATTCAGTAGTTTTTAGTGCAATTACAAGGTGCTGCAACCATCACCAATCAGTATCTCAAGCCAGAACACTCTTATCAGCCCAAAATAAACCCTGTCTCTATCCCCAGCCCCTGACACCATTAATCTACTTCCTATCTCTGTGGATCTACCTGTTCTGGACATTTCACATAAATGGAGTCACACACTGTGTGTCCTTCTGTGTCTAGATTCTCTCACTGAACAAGAGGGATCCTCAAGGTTCATCCATGTTGTGACCCGTGTCAGCCTCCTTTTCGTGGCTGAGTGATATTCTCGTGTGTGGATAGACCAGGTTGTGTTGATACATCCAACCACTGATGGATAGATAGGTGAGCTGCTTCTGCTTTCTGCCTATTACAGATGCTGCCGCTGTGAACATCCTTGCTCAGGTTTTCTGTGGCCGTGTATCCAGCTCTCCTGCACGCTGATCCCACCACTACGGGGGCGCGGTGGAGTCGCGCTTCTTGAACCTGCTAGTGTGGGGCGCGGGAGGACCGGTCGGGGACCGCAGACGCCGTTGCTAACGCTGCCTCATCCGCCTTCAGGTGCGCAGGAGGATGGTGGCGCGGCCCTAGGCCCAGGCCCCGCACCATGAGCTGCTGGTTGTGCTTCCTGAGCCTGCACCTGCTGCTGCTGCCCGCTGCTCCGCCTCCCGCCGGGGGCTGCCCAGCTCGCTGCGAGTGCACTGCCCCGACGCGCGCCGTGGCCTGTGCGCGCCGCCGGCTCACCGCTGTACCCGACGGCATCCCAGCCGAGACACGCGTGCTGGAGCTGAGCCGCAACCGCATCCGTTGCCTGAACCCGGGCGACCTGGCTGCACTGCCGGCGCTGGAGGAGCTGGACCTGAGTGAGAACGTGATCGCGCACGTGGAGCCAGGAGCCTTCGCCAACCTGCCGCGCCTGCGCGTCCTGCGTCTCCGCGGCAACCAGCTCAAGCTCATCCCTCCCGGCGTCTTCACGCGCCTGGACAACCTCACGCTATTGGACCTAAGCGAGAACAAGCTGGTCATCCTGCTAGACTACACCTTCCAGGACCTGCGCAGCCTCCGCAGGCTCGAGGTAGGCGACAACGATCTGGTGTTCATCTCGCGCCGGGCCTTCGCGGGGCTGCTGGCGCTTGAGGAACTGACCCTGGAGCGCTGCAACCTCACGGCGCTATCCGGAGAGTCGCTCGGCCACCTGCGGGGCCTGGGCACCCTGCGGCTGCGGCACTTGGCCATCGCCGCCCTGGAAGACCAGAACTTCCGGAAACTTCCCGGACTGCTACACCTGGAGATTGACAACTGGCCGCTGTTGGAGGAGGTGGGCGCGGGCAGCCTGCAGGGCCTCAACCTCACCTCGCTGTCGGTCACCCACACCAATATCACCGCCGTGCCGGCCGCCGCGCTTCGCCACCAGGCACACCTGACATGCCTCAACCTGTCGCACAACCCCATCAGCACGGTGCCGCGCGGGTCCTTCCGCGACCTGGTCCGCCTTCGCGAGCTACATCTGGCTGGAGCCCTGCTGGCTGTGGTCGAGCCACAGGCCTTTCTGGGGCTGCGGCAGATTCGCCTGCTCAACCTCTCCAACAACCTGCTGTCCACGTTGGAGGAAAGCACGTTCCATTCAGTCAACACGCTGGAGACGCTGCGCGTGGACGGCAACCCGCTGGCCTGCGACTGTCGCTTGCTATGGATTGTGCAGCGCCGCAAGACCCTCAATTTCGACGGGCGGCTGCCGGCCTGCGCCACCCCCGCCGAGGTTCGCGGCGACGCGCTGCGCAACCTGCCGGATTCGGTGCTGTTCGAATACTTCGTGTGCCGCAAGCCCAAGATCCGTGAACGGCGGCTCCAGCAGGTCACAGCCACTGCAGGCGACGACGTTCGCTTCCTCTGCCGCGCCGAGGGCGAGCCAGCGCCCACCGTGGCCTGGGTGACGCCGCAGCACCAAGTGGTGACAGCCACCAGCACGGGCCGAGCACGTGTGCACTCAGGGGGAACGCTGGAGATCAGGGACGCGCGGCCGCAGGACAGCGGCACCTACACCTGCGTGGCCACCAATGCGGGCGGCAACGACACTTACTTCGCCACGCTGACCGTGCAGCCCGAGCCAGCGGCCAACCGGACCCTGGGCGAGGGCCGCAATGATACGCAGGCGGCCGCCCGCGCCCCACTGGACCTCACTACCATCCTGGTGTCCACGGCCATGGGCTGCATCACCTTTCTCGGCGTAGTCCTCTTCTGCTTTCTGCTGCTGTTCGTGTGGAGTCGCGGCCGCGGGCAGCACAAGAATAACTTCTCAGTGGAGTACTCCTTCCGCAAGGTGGATGGCCCGGCTGCCGCTGCGGGCCAGGGCGGTGCCCGAAAGTTCAACATGAAAATGATCTGAAGGGTCCCCAGGGGCTGTCCTACCCCTTCCCCACTGGGACTGTTGGCTCTGGCCCTGCCAGGAGGGCCAGTCTGATTTCCACCTATGCATTTTCTGGAAGGGGAGGCAGTGGCTGCAAGGCAGCTCCTGGAAGAACTTCCCCTTTTTTGTAAACCCAACCACAGGACTGTTTTTCATCAGAATGCATCTTTTGCAGTTTCTCAAGCATTTTCTAAAGGTATCAACCCGTCTTCCTGCCACTGTTGCAGTTACTGATCTGGTAGGGGTTGGAGGGGTGTAAAGGGATGGGGGGCTGGGCTTCCATCTACCAGCCCAGGATGGCCCAGGGTCCTCAGGCCCCAAAGCCACATACAGGACACACACTGCAGCTGTCCCCAGAACACCCATCCCTTCCCAGCCCTTTTTGCACACTTTACACCTGGGGGGGGGGGGATGATCTACATCCAGGACCTGCAGAAGGGCTCAGGGGCCCTGAGGGGAAGGTGCACAGAAACTCTGTACTATTCACACCTGGGTGACACACACCTGAGCACGTACTTATTTTCATCTGGGACATAATTGGACACACAGCCTAGCAGTAAAATATACACTCCCCACACATCCAGCTTACCCCAAAACTAGGCCCTAGGCTCTAGGGCTGACCACAGGAGCATACAGGGCTCTTGTGAGAGCACAACTCACATGTGGACACACAGGACATAAACAATTCATTCCTGGGCCATGCTTACCTCACACCCAGGACATGTACAACTTACATAGGGCCACACTCATCTTATGCCTAGGATACAGTCATCTCACACTTGGGACAGGCACAGGTCATACCCTGAACACACTCAGCTCACAATTGGGACACAGGTCACACCTGGGACAGTCACAGGTCACACCCAGGATACATTTAGTTCACATCTGGGACAGGCTCACACCTGGGACATAGCTCACATCTGGAACACACTTGTTTCACACTTGGAGCAGGCACAGGTCATACCCTGGACACACTTATTTCACGCCATGGACACACTCAGCTCACATTTGGGACAGGCACAGCTCACACATGAGACACAGCTGACACCTGGGACACACTCAGCTCACTTCTGAGACAGGCACAGTTCACACATAGGACACACTCAGCTCACATCTGGGGCAGGCGCAGTTCATACCTGAAGCATAGCTCACACCAAGGACACAGCTCACACCTGAGACAGGTACAGCTCACTCCCAGCCTCTACAAAGCCAAGCGTCTCCCAGCAGACATCGGCCACTAAGTTAAGGTCTTTGGAGCAGGTCAGCCTCACCCCAAAGGGCCCAGCACACTCTAGGTGGTTCCTATCATGGACCCCCATGCCCTGCCCTCCATCCTCCCCTCTGCCAGGGCCCACTGCCCAGCAGGACTGCCCACTAGGAGAAGCCATTTCCCAGCTTCCTCCACCACCCTTTCTGTTACCACTTGCTTCCTAGCAAGAGTGTGCCCACCCTACACAGCAGAGGCAGATGCCCTGGCCCCTGACCCAAGAGCATAGCTTCTGGGGTGGCAGTGTCCCTCTAATAGGCAAGCTGGAGGGAGCTTCAGCCCTAAGTACACACTGACCCCTGAGCCAGCTTCAGACAAGCCTCAAGTGTGGCTCCATTATGCCCAGTCCTTGCTGACCCATGGCTTAGATGGGGAATGAAACCAGAGAATATGAATAGCTATTGGGAATACCTGTTATGTGCACTGCAAGGGCAGTGATAGGGACAAGGCAGAATAAGGACTTCATGTTACAGAGAGTCCTGGACCCAAGTCCTTTGCAGCTTTCAGGGTGGGGCAGTTCTAGGACCAGAGACTCACAGGCAGATTGCAGTTCTGCTTAAGGAAGAGCTTCCCCCAGCGGCACCTGTGGCTCAATCGGCTAAGGCGCCAGCCACGTACATCTAAGGTGGCAGGTTCGAATCCCCAGCCCAGGCCTGCCAAACAACAATGATGGCTGCAACCAAAAAATGGCTGGGCGTTGTGGCAGGCGCCTGTGGTCCCAGCTACTTGGGAGGTGGAGGCAGGAGACTCACTTGAGCCCAGGAGTTGGAGGTTGCT
>CAUYQV010044157.1:0-12835 GCA_963574575.1 Galagoides demidoff | reverse complement strand
GAGGCAGGAGACTCTCTTGAGCCCAGGAGTTGGAGGTTGCTATGAGCTGTGATGCCATGGCACTCTACCCAGGGGGATAGCTTGAGGGTCCGTCTCAAAAAAAAAGAAGAAGTTCAAAGCACAGAAAGATGAGAAATATTTTTTGGCAAATAAGCAAGTCATTAAAAAAAAAACTTTATATAAAGTTTGAATGATCACTTCTTGAAAGCTTTGTGAAATAATTTTTTAAGGCTTGTATTCATTCACCATGAGTGTAATTAAACTCAATAGTATTCTAAGCCTATGCACTAATGTTCTATTTTACCATAATAATAGATGTGGAGAAGAGGAAGAACTGGTATGGGGGCCACTGAGTTACTATATCTCCAAAATTGTATCATATAAGTAAATATAGAAATTAGGATAGCAAAACCCAAAGCCCATGGAAAATGTCTACAACAAAACATTTCCTGAGAAATCTGAGATGCCAAAACACCAGCAGGTGATGACACACCAGCTATAGCTACACATCCATGATATATATGGGAGATAATGAAGAAAGCAACAGGGAGGATTACCAAGTAGATAAAAGGTGCCATTTTTTAAGTTTGCTGTGTCAGTTTGTGGGGAGACTGAGCTTAGGAGGAAATTTAACTGACTTTTATGTGAAGGTAGCACAAGGATACCTCCATACCACCCATAAGAAATGGATGGAGTAGCTTGGGCTTTTGAAATCTCAAAACAAAACAATCATTTAATGACCCACACCAAGGGAATATTCCTGAGAGAAGAGCTCCAAAAAGAGGAATACAAGGGAAACAGAGATAAAATAAGAACAGCAAAAACATAAGGGCAAATGTCATACTACATAAATTATAAAAATAAGATGAATAAAGAGAGAACAACTTGCTATAGGCAATGAAAGCATACCTGATGTGTACTGAAAGTGCACTTAACAGTGGGGGAGGGGTGCAGAAACAGTAGATGCGTGAAAAAGCAAGGTCATGTATTTGAACATTTAATTAAAACACCACAAGAGAGGGCTTTTGAGCCCTATTCTACCCCCCTTTTTTCCTAAAAGTTTGTAAAAACTAATTTCACATCTTAAAATGAGCAATAGTAAAAACTTAAGGTCTAATCTCATAAAAGTTATTATAAAAATAAAATAGATTAGGAACAGGATAACTTTCTATAGTCAATAAAATACCCTAGAAAGGCATAGTGACAAAATAGATTTTAGAATCTCAACAAATATTTCAAAATGAGCTAAGTTAAAAAAAAGTGGAGGCTGCTAAAAAATAAGATAAATAAGAATAAGAAAAATTCAAAGTCAATATTAAACAGAAAATAACAAAAACTGTAGTAGAAAGAATAATACAGCAAGTAAAATAAATCGAAGAGATAAAGGGATTAAAAGGATTCAAGCAAAAGAGACAAATATAGAAATAAACTAAAGAAATGCAAAATATATATAATAGGTATTGCCAAAGAAGAAAACGAAAGCAATGATATGTATACTAAATACTAAACTATGAATCAAGAAAAATTTTTCAGAAAAAAGACATATTGTGTACATGGAAATATCAACCAAAACTGTCTAAGACTAGTGCATATCAGAAGGCCTACTTGACTTTAAAAAAGAGAAAAAAAAATTGTGGAGATGCTAAAAAAAGAAAATAAGTCATGATCTATTCCAAGACATATTCCAATAAACACGAGATTTGAAAGAAAGAATAACATAGCTTCAGAAATATAGAATAAAAATACCAAGAAACTATAGGACTTAAAGTCAGATTTATATCAAATTTTTGATAGCAATGCTTTTTGATAAAATATAATGGAGTAATATATTTAAAATACTCAAGGAAGCTAAATGTGAGCTAAGGCTATTTATCTATTCAAAATGGTAAGCAAAAATCAGAAAAACATTTATGAATATAAAAACTATAATAAACACTAAATATACATTTAGGTAAAATTAAATCTACATGATTCTTACAAGGGATATAATGTAGTATATAATGACTTTGTACTCTAATATAGCAGGTGTTGTACAACAATCAACAATCTGCCCCAGATTTTATCTAGCATAAAAGAATATTACTTCATATTAGTGTCTGGAGAAGAAAGAATTGGAAGCAGTTGTTATTGGCTAATTCCAATATTGCAAATAATGAAAGACCAACAAGGGACTCCTGGAATTGATAAACAAATTCAGCAAAATCTCAGGTTACAAAAAAAAAAAAAAAAGGACCCAAATCAGTAGCATTTCTATCTAATAATAGCAGTTTAGCTAAAAGTCAAATCAAAGACTCAGTACCGTTCACAATTAACAGCAAAGAAAATAAAATACCTAGGAATATACTTAACCAAAGAGGTGAAAGATCTCTATAAAGATAACTAGTAAATGCTAAGGAAAGAAATCACGGAGAATAAAAACAAATGGAAAAACATTCTGCTCAGAGACTGGAGAATCAACATTGTTAAAATGTACATACTACCCAAAGTAGTTACAGATTCAATGCAATTCTTATCAAAATACCAACAGCATGTTTCAGAGATCTAGGAAAAAATACTTCTAAACTTTGTTTGGAAACAGAAAAGAGCCCAAATAGCTGAAGCAATCTTAAGCAAAAAGAACAAATATGAAAGCATCACCTCATCAGACTTCAAACTATGCTACAGGTCTATAGTAACCAAAACAGCATGGTATTAACACGAAAATAGAGACATAAATCAATAAAAAAGAACAAAGAACTCAGATATAAATTATCCACATATATCCTGTGAAGTACAGGCTGTGAGGCGCAAAGGTCCCCACAGCCTGGGGGATGTTCAGGGAATGACCCCTAGCTGCTTTTTCTCCTAGAACAACATTCTTTTCTCCTCTGCCAAAAGTCACATAGCCTTTGACTACTTTCTCTTTGTCTTTTGCCAAAAAGCATGCAGTTTTCCTCCCTAAAGTTAATCTTTACTCAATGTACAAGATTACCATCAATTTCCCTCTAGTAAGCAACTTGGTTAAGAAAAGGGATGCTGTTTAGATGATATATAATAAAACTGTTTTCACAGTTCAGTGCTGGCTGCAGTCTTAGTTGCTCCAGTCCTCCAGATCCCATCTTTGTCTCTTCTGTGTTTTATGTCTTCATTCCCCACCATTCCCGCTAGGGTTCATTCCCTCTCCTGCTGGTTCCTGAAAGGTGGTGCCCTGAACAGGGACCTGAATATGGAAAAATAAGCACAAGCAGGTGAGAGAATTCCCCAGGAGGAAAAAAAAAATGTGAAACTGCACAGTCAGTGAATAATTTTGAGGGGGAGATAACCATGGGACAGTCAGGCTCAAAGTAACGAGAACTCTTTATTCAAATGCTTAAATCTAAGTTAAAAACAGGGGGCTATTGTCTTCAGGTTGCTCAGTTAGAACACTTTTTGTACTTTGTTTAGGAAGTTTGCCCTTGGTTTCCTGAGAAAAGCACTATTAATGCCACCACTTGGGAAAAGTGGGTAGGAGAAAAGCTACACTCTTACTGTATGGCCCATGGGCCCTCTACCATCCCTATTGACACATTCTCACTTTGGGGACCCATTAGAGATTGTTTGGACCCCAATCACAATCAGGGGCATCCTCCTTTTCATACTACCTCAGGTACCCCTCCTTCCACTCCAGTGGAAGAACCCCTTTCCCCAGAATTTCAAAAAGAACTCCAGATTGAATTCTTCATCCTGAATTAAGATGAAAAGAATCTTCAGAATGAGGAGCATAAATGTCAGGCAAAACGCTCTTCCTCCTTGGATTAAAACCCTAAATCCCAAGACCTTATGACTATGGTGGCTCTTCATATTTCAAAACCAAAAGTAACTTGCCCTACCTCATTTGATTGTCCACCACCACCACCTTTTGGGGCACTGAAATAATGGATTAAACTTAAATTCTTATTTACATTTCCATTATTAAAAAAAAAAACCCTGTACAAGCTTGTGACCAAGAGGAATGTCAAGATAGCTTTCAGATTACCTAACCCACCTCACCCTCAGAAAAATTTTGCTCAGTTTCAAAAGATTGTTGATGGGGGATTTGCTCAATTTGGAGAGACATCACCTATTTCAACTCCCATTGGAATACCTCTTTGTAATCCACATTCTATTCACCTTAGGCTAGCCCCCTGGATAGAATGTTATTATAATTCTCTATTCCTGTTCAAGGAATAGAAGAGAAATTATGAAATTGGTCTAGAAAACTATCTTTTTCTCATGATATTAACAATCATGTTACAGCTACAGGATGGGTAACTAATATTTTAGCTACAAAAGCAGGCAACATTCAAAAAAACCTTAGGTACCTTTGCTGCTGCCCTGCAGCCAATAGAATTTATGAAACCCACCACAGACATACTTAAAAATGGTACTTTACATCATGTCATGACTTGTGTGCGACCCCCAAGACTCTTGTTACTTGGAAATAGTTCCAAAACTGAAAATGGATTTACTTTAAATTGTATACATTGTAATTTGTCTAATTGTGCTAATCATTTTAATCCTTTTCATGCTATTGCTGTGTTTCAACAACCTTCTTTTGTGTTGATGTCTCTGAATTTATTTCAACCTTGGTATGACAAATCAGATTTGCAAACATTAATTGAACTTAATAATTTACAAAAATGTTTTACATGGGAAAAAAAGAGTATTAGGTATGACTATAGCAGGTGTTATGGCTTTAATTGCTATAGTGACTCCTGATGTCTCTTCAGCTATGGCCCTTATGCAATCTATACAAACAGCTCATTATGAATACATTAGCCAAGAATACTTCTTTAGCATTATCTTTACAGAAAGACAGAAAGAATAAAAACAAAATTAAATGCACTAGAGAAAGTCATAACTCTAATTGGAGATGAAGTACAAAGTGTGAAAGCATGTCTTCCTTTACATTGTCATGCTCATTTTCAATGGATATGTTTTACTCCTAAATATTATGATGAATCAGTGGAAATGAGATACAGTAAAAAAAAAAGTCTCCAAGAAAGATGGTTTTATAATTATTTTAGTCTTAATGTAGCTAAACATTATCAAGAAATACAGATCTTTCATGATATTCATTTAGATATATATGGACCTACTCAACTAGCCCAGGATTTATTTAACAAAATACAATCTCTAAATCTTTTGAAAAAATACAGCACTTAATACTTGTATGTTTGGAGCATTAACACTGTTTTTATTATGTATCCTCCCAGTGTTCTGCAGAATCGGAGTCAAGCAACTCCTCCAACGAAAATCATCTATTCATGAATTGAAAACAAGAAATAAAAAAAAAAGGAGATGTAGAGTATGGGCTATGAGGAATCAAGGCCCCCACAGCCTGGGGCACATTTAGGGAATGACCCCTGGCTGCTTCACCTCCTAGAATAACATTCTTTTCTCCTCTGCCAGAAGTCATATAGCCTTTGTATACTTTCCCTTTTATCTTTTGCCAGAAAGTATACAGTTTTCCTCCCTAAAGTTAATCTTTACTCCATGTGCTAGATTCACATAGATTTCCCTCTGGTAAGCACTTGATTAAGATAAGTGACCTTGTTTAGATAGTATATAATAAAGCTGTTTTTATGATTCAGTGATGGCTACTGTCTTGGCTGCTCTAGTTCTCCCATTCCTATTTTTGTCTCTGTTTTATTTCTTCATTCCCCCCTGCCCCCATTCCCACTCAGGTTCGTTACCTCTCACACTGGTTCATGAAAATATGCAACTGATCTTGACAAAGTAAATAATAGTATACACTGGGGAAAAGAAACTTTAATCAATAAATGAAGCTGGCAAAATTGGATAGCCACATGCAGAAGAATTGAATTGGACCCTGTCTTTAGCCACTCACAATAATTACTTTAAAATGGATAAATTATTTAAGTATAAAGCATGAAATCATAAAAATTCTAAAAGAAAATGCAGGGAAACTCCCTGAGCAAATAATTTATGACTAAGACCCAATGTAAATTCCATCAACTACAAAAATAAATAAATGGGGCTTGATTAAATTAAAAGGCTTCTATATAGCTAAAGGAATAATCAACAGAGCATATAACCTATAGAATAGGAGAAAAAATTCACAAACTGTACATCTGATAAAGGGCTAATATTCATAATCAAATACAAAATAACTAACTAAAAAAAGAAACTCAGAATATCATATAAAGATTTTAATATAAAGTTAAGCATTCATACAAAAATACATATATAAGAAAGACTTTTTAAAATAATGAAATAATAAATCATGACTAATTGTTATATAGACAAAGAGATAGAATAAAGAAAGCAAGAAAAGAAGCTTCAGTTATTTGAATATATCTTCTTAAGATTTGAGTTTGGAACTGTACTAACATTTACCCCCAAATAACATTAGTAATATTAAAACTACAAATCAATCCCTTCAAATAAAAAAAATTAAATAAGTGAACCTAAATATGTATTAAGTTAGATTAACAAGAGTGTTTAAAATATGCTAGTAGAATACATAACTAGTACAATATAATCCAAGGAGGGAAAACCTGCAAACAGGGTATTAAATGGTTTTCACAAATCATTATTTGTGGAAGTGTTGGCATTCAAACTATTGTCATTTGTGTATTAGGGGATAAAGGAATTGAGCAATTGTAGGACATTCTATCATTTCCAGCATCATTGAGACCTATAATTCCCACCATGGATAAAAGAGATACAGGTGGAAGCCAGAAGTCAAGTAAAAATGCTGGTATTCTCACTTTATTCTGGTGGAATTATCAGAATACCTTTATTTTACCATTTAAAATATGTTCTAGTTCTGCTCACTGAAGACTTAGAAATGATATCCAACCTGGTAACAATATACATTCCTATTGTAGAGATTGTAATCTCTATATATCATTTCATACTAAAAGGAACCAGAATTGGATGATTTATTTCTACATAGATCTGGAACATTTTGACAAACCATAGAAAACTATCAAAGACAAGTAAATTGAGTTAGATTAACTCAGGAGCCAATTTGAAAAGGCCCCAATGGGAAATTTCGACATCAATTAGATTAAAAACTGCAATGAATTGAAACATACAAAATATGATTCAATTATTAGTTTAAATAATCGTAATTAAAAAAACATTAATAGATCTTTGTGCTAATAATGTAATTCATTATTTGAACTGGAGATTATGGAAAAGAATTTTAAAAGAAAAGGAAAGAATCAGGCATTCATGCTAACTTCTTTAGTTAACTAAATAAGATAAAGGGCAGTTTCTGTTTTATAAAAAATATTCTGGGTAAAAAAATGAAGAAAGAATGATAGAAGCAAAATCCCTAAACAGACCAATAACTAATCTAGACATTAATATCAAGGACTGCTAACAACCGTGCACTATGGAAGAAGACATCAGTTACATAATAGTCCTTCTGATAAAACTGACACTCAATCTGATCAACTCCTGAGGTCAAACTATCAATTTATAGGAAATAAGAAATGTTAAACACCACTAGCAGATGTAACCAGCAAAATCTAAAATGTTAAAAACTCTCTAGAAAAAAAGCAACCTGGTTATTTGGCATACAAATTGCAAAATAAATAAATACATAAATAATATTTTATATGTATGAGAAAGCAGAAATGAGGGAACAGGTGGAGAGAAAGAAGCCTAGAAATCCACACCTTTTACAAAACCATCACTTAGTCATAGCATTTAAATCTTATCTGAATTCTGAAAAAAAAAGAAAGAAAGAAAGAAAAAACCAAAAAACCAAAACAAATTCAGAAATTCATTAGAGAATTGGAATTTGAACACTGAAGGATATTTGATGACATCAAGGAATTATTGGAATTCTGTTATAGTTGTGATAGTTTTGTTTATAATTTTAAAATAGCCCTTAAGTTTTAGAGAGATATACTGACATACAGTCATGAACCATATAACAACATTTTGGTCGATGACAGATCGTACACATGAGGGTGACCTCTTAAGAGTACAGTACTGTATTTTGTATTTTTATTGTACCTTTTCTGGGTTTTTTGTTGTTGTTGTTGTTGTTATTGTTGTTTTGTTTTGTTTTTTGTTTTTGGCCAGGGCAGGGTTCGAACCCACCACCTTCTGTATATGGGGTTGGTGCCCTAATCCTTTGAGCCACAGGCGCAGCCCCCTTTTCTGTTTATATATATATGTATTTAGATACACAAATACTCACCATTATGTTATAATTACCACCAGTATTCAATACAGTAACATCCTGTGCATCTTTGTAGTCCAGGAGCAATAAGCAATGCCAGCTAAGTTTAAGTATATTCTAATGTCCACACAATGACCAAATTGCCAAATGATGCATTTCTCAGAGTGTATCCCTGTTATTAAGTGATACAGGATTGTGTTTACAAATTAATAGGAGATCTGAGATCAGATTCAAAACAATATTGAAAAAGTCAGTAAAATTGAAACTAGCTTAGCTATAATTGACAATTGTTCAATTTTAGTGATGGTTCATCATACTCTTCTAGCTACTTTATGTATATTTCAAATTTTCCATAATAAAAATTTTAGGGGAAATAGGGGAAGAGTAAAAGTGATGACAAAAAGTACTTTATGATCATTACTTAAAATTGTTTTAATCAGACATAATAAGAAATTTAAAAATGTAAGTATGACAGCATATAGTTATCTGAGAAAGTGCTATATCCTCCCGCCTTCTATATGAGAAATGATTATTTTATGTAAGCTTTATCACAAAGGAAAGTACCATTTTCCTCTGTCCAGAATGACTGATTCAGGATGAGCACAAAAACCCAAACAGAAAAAAATCAGAGAGAATTCTGGCAACCAAAAGGATGAAACCTTTCTCTGCTGTCCATGGAGATTTGTATATATGTTCTAAAAGTGTGGAGGACACCATGTGTAAGAAAGAGACCAAGAAGAAAGCAGATTGATGACAGACCAGGTCTTGATGATACCTTATAATCCCACTTCCAAAATTAGCAAGCTCTAATTCAACCAGGGTCTCTATGTTTTTATACTAAAAATAAATTTTATTATTTTAGATCATTTTAAACAATAATATTAAATCCCAATAGAGTTTGGTAATATCTGTTTTAGTACTACTTGAAAAATTATGAAAAATGTGAACTGGAAGATGATGCAGTTACATAGAGAGATTCCCAATTACATGGCTAGTTTACATATATTACTATGTGGACAAATCAGCAGTTCTCAACCTGTGGATCGTGACCCACAGGAACTGAATTAAAGGTCCATAGCATTAGGAAGGTTGAGAACCACTGGGATAAATGATAGGTATAGACTTGAGAGGACGATTTGGTATCCAACTCTAATGTTCTGCTTTAGCCAGCATTTTATCCCAAACTTGGGTTAAGTTAAAAATGGATTACTTATCAGTTTTTATATGTACAAATCTAGAAGTTGTTGAAAATTACACTGCTTCAAATGAAGATTTAGAGATATTATAACATCTAGAGAAACTGAGCTGCCATTGATGAGATTTTATTTTATTTGTATAAATGAATAGCTTTACACAAACTTAAAAAGTCAATTGCCTTAGCATAATAAAAGAAAAAGTCTTATCCTTGCTTAAATCATGGGTAAAATCCTGGGATTTCAGTTTTATATAAGTTTAACTTATATTGGAGCAAGAAAAAAAAAACAAGAACTTGTATAAATAATTTTAATAGGAGTACAGTCTCCAGATTGGCTGAAGTAACAATTCAACTGTGTTTTACCCTTGCCAAAGAAAATATAGGTTCTTATTAATGTATTTAAGAAAGAATTTTTTTAAAATCAAGAACTCTATCAGATTGGAATAATTATCAAGAAAGTATGTTCTGGTTAATGATCTGAAACTTTTCAGCCTGAAAAAAAAAAATCAGAGACCATAACAATTAGATTATTTATTGGAAGAAGTGAAGACACACAAAAAATGAATTAAATATATTCTGTATGGCTCTAGAACTGGGTCTCAAAGTTGGAAATTACAGAGATAGAAGTTTGAGCTTAAGAAGAAAAATGATTTTCTAATAATGAGAGCTGCCTGAAAGAAGTTTCTTTATGGAAATGGTGCACTCACTAATCACTACAAGTGCTCATCTTTAAGTGATTAGACACCTCCATTAAAGGGAGGTAGGAGTCAAGCTGAAGTATTTTTACAGGCTGTTTAAAATTTTATATTAATTATACTAACAATCAAATATATCAGATTTATATTAGACATTTTATAAACCTTATCTGTAATAGCATGTTTTCTATTATATATTTATTAAAAATTACTGAACCACTGAAGAACAAGAGTAAAAACTCTCAACTTCTTTACATATTTTCCCCTACTTGACTCATATTTTTCCCCCATTCCATCTTTCAATCTAACCAACTCAGCTAATCTACCAACCATGCTACTATCATGCACTTAATAACATTTAATGTGCTGGCCAAAGTTTCCATTAAACTTGTATATTTTGTGAATCAACAGCTGCATAATTGATGTAAATTGCTTCTTATTTTCTCTACTGATTACCAAGAAAAAATTTCATAATACATATCTAAGTATATTCTACTGTGCATGATCTAAAACCACATAGCCTTTCACAGCAAAAAGCAAATTAAGCTTACTTATATTTAAGGCATTTTATATAATTAAAACTTAAATACATGATGTATTTAATAAAGTAAAATAAAAAACAACATTTTCCTTGATCCACTTAATCTGAACATCTACTTATAAATTATACTACAGTATATTTTGCCAAACTTAGGTATGATCTTGTCCTCATAAAGCTTATGACCCAGTTTAATAGATAGACATAATTCATATTATTCCATAGTCAAACCATAACTGCTACAAAAGAGAGCTACAGGATGCTGCGAGAGTATTGGAATTTAACCTGGTCAAGGTCAGAGACTGCTCCCCTGAAGAAGTGACACTAGAGCCTCTCTGAAGAATAATTAACTCTCCCCAGAGGCAAAAAAGAAAAAAAAACAGACAGATAAAACCACTCTATGGAGGAAGGAGGTAAGATGGCCAAATGAAGCCATATTTTGACAGAGGTTCCCATCCAGAGGGAGAGATAAAGGACAGAATGAACTCAAGGAAGGTGAAGGTCAGAAGCTGCAAGAAGGAAAATTGAGAAATGCACATCATCCCTGCTGAGGCAAGCTGCAACTCCAAGGAAACAAACTATAGGTACAAAACCCATTGCCAAGAAGATAAGAAACCCCTCCCCCAAGAGAGTGGCTCCCCACTACAAGACAGCAGTGTTCAGAAGACCTCTTATTCTACCCCACAGGAGAGAAACACTAAACATCAGGACTCTTTCCCCAGAGAGGTCCCACCTGTGAGCCTAGGCATTCTTCTGCCTCGCATAAAATTGGACAACTGTCCACCCCTCATCCCTCTCCTGGAGGTATGAAAGCCTGTCTCCTGCAGAGCCCAGAATATTCAGCAATTCCTCAAGCAGTCTGGGCATGGTGTGGGATGCTGCATGACTGTGATGAAACACTGGCTCAAGTGGAAGTAGGGGGATGTAGGGAGAAGGAGTCAAGTGGGAGAGGGAGTGGTGTGGCCCTGCCACAGTATGCAATAGCAGTGGTGGGGCTCACCCCTCCCCTGGGGTTAGATTTTAGAGAAACACTTCCCATATCTGTTGACAATCAGAGGGAGCCAGGCCTCAACCTCATGTAGTGCTGGTTGCAGAGCATAGTTGGGACAGAGAAGCAGACTCTGGAAGAGAGAAATTCACTCTGTGATGGTACCTCCAATAGATGGTGGTGATCACACCCTGGGACTGACTCTGGTAGTGTACTTCCCAGATGCCATTGAGTACTGGAGGGAGCTGGGTTTCAGCTCCATGAGGTGGTCCCAATGGCAAAGTGTAGTATAGGAGGAGGCACTGACTACCCTTTGACTCTCACAAGCACACCTTCATAGCACCTTTGCTTACTGAAAGGAGCTGAGCCACAGCATTGCAGGGTTACTAGTGGCGGGGTGAGGCTATACAATAAGGCAGGGAAGGAGGTGCCGACACCCTTGGTCTGACTCTTTGGATGTGTGGGCTTTCCTGACCCCATTGATCACCAGAGGGAGCCACACTCCAGCCGCTCTGGTTTTCGGGACAGAGCTGCCTATGAATCCCTATCATCAGGCTGCTGGACAGCATTTGAACTCTCCAGTTAAGCACTGATTGTGCTGCCTGGGCCAACTGGATTGGAACTCTCAACCTGAGCTGTCCAACTGGGGACCAACTAATATTGAGCTGTGGTTCTGATTCTCCTCCTGCAGTTATCACATAAGGTGTCTCAGCTCCTTGTAACTCCCCCCAACTGAAATTTCTCCTCCTATATTTATCACCCAAGGTGTCTCAGCTCTTTGTATCTCCCCCCAACTGAAATTTCAGCCTAATTACTCAACTCAGTAGGATTGGATAGAGAATGTCTGACTACAAGACAGAGCCAGCTAGCCCTATCACACCAATCAGGTCCTCAGAGTCTCGGACTGTAGGTTGAAAAGGACCTTTGTAAAGCTGTAGGGGAAAAGCCACAATCATTAGTCCCAAATCTTTGGTAAAGGTCTGGTTAACTACAATTCCTGAAACCCTCAATCCAATTTTACCCTACCAGTTGTAATACCCAAACTGCAGAAAATAATCACGATACAGAACCAGAGGAAGAACTCTGGCAACATGAATAATCAGAGTAGATCAACATGACCAAGGAATGACAAAGGAGATACGTCAGAAGATGCCATTCATTAAAAAATGGCTGAAATGTCAGAAATAGAATTCAGAATATGGATGGCAAAAAAGATGAATAAAATGAAGGAAAAGATGGAAATTGAAATCCAAAGAGT
>CAUYQV010044155.1:0-13137 GCA_963574575.1 Galagoides demidoff | reverse complement strand
TGAGACGGAGCCTCAAGCTATCCCCCTGGGTAGAGTGCCATGGCATCACAGCTCATAGCAACCTCCAACTCCTGGGCTCAAGCGAGTCTCCTGCCTCCGCCTCCCAAGTAGCTGGGACTACAGGCACCCACCACAACGCCCAGCCATTTTTTGGTTGCAGCTATCATTGTTGTTTGGCAGGCCCGGGCTGGGGATTCGAACCTGCCACCTTAGGTGTATGTGGCTGGCGCCTTAGCCGATTGAGCCACAGGTGCCAAGCCATTTTCTTAGTTTATTGTGTTAAGACATTTATATTCTACACGTAGTAAATTTCTCATGTACCCTTGTAAGATGCACTGTAGGTGTGGTCCCATCGATTACTCTCTCCACCCATCCTCCCCCCTCTCTTCCCCCTCTCCCTTTTCCTCTTCTTCTTGGGCTGTAATTGGGTTATAGCTTTCATAGTAGGGCTGAGTACATTAGATACTTTTTCTTCCCTTTTTAATCAGCAAATTTTAGATCCCGTTTTTGTATCACTGAAGTCTTGGTTCAAATCAGGGACAGTACCAAGCCCTTAGTGGAAAGACCTTATGTTCATCCTTTCTAGTCCTCTCATTTTACAGAGGAACAACTTTGGGCTCAGAAACGGAAAGCCACAGGGTTACTGATAGCAGCAGAACAGGAACAGGAGTTTGGATTTGACTACCCCAAAAGGAAGGATGAGATTGCAGTGGGGACTGGATTGGGCCTGACTAGCATGAAGTAGGATGTTGCCTTATGCTTATTGTTAGACTAGTCCAAGTGCAGAAGTGTCTTTTTCTGCACTTGGACTAGCCTAACAATAACAGGAGTAACATCTGTGTGTATGTGCTATTTAAAATAAAGAAGTAGGTCAAAAAATTTTGAGTTTTTATGGTAATACTTCTGATTAAAATCTGCTCCTTAGGAATTAATTAGAGAGCTTTGATTATTATTTAGTTATTTTCAAATACCCTGTGTACTAATGGGTAGCATAAAGAGGAGCTTTTGAATTCCTCATAGATAGAGTTAATTTTAATAAGAATCTCTCCCTAATTATCCTTCCTTGTCTTCCACATGGGCTAGGATTTTAGTACTTTCTCTGCATGCATAAGCTTATTTCTTTTTTTAAATTAAAATTTCTGTTCTCAGGGCACTTCTCTTCTTCTGCATGTTTCCTAGAATGGTTTCTTTTTAAGAATTACCTGATTATAGAAAAAGAAATTTTCAACCCAAGATTGAAAATGCACTCATTTTTTAGAAAAGTAGTCCCCAAAGCTTTGAACATGGCAGTAGCAGTTTCCTAGAGCTGTGTTTCAGGGATGCAGGGATCTTACAGTCCTACCGCCTTCCCTACTTGGATAGCTCCCTCCACTGTAGCTTGAGCTGTTGTTGGATTGCTCTGCATTCTAAGATTGCACTTTTTTTTTAAAACATTGAACCCAAGTGCTGTTTCCACTTTTTGCAGAACAAGAATGACCTCTTTTCTATGGGATAGCCCTGCACAAAGTACCAGTTTGTGAGACCATTCCCTGACTAAGGGATGCTTTCAAAGACATGATTATGATTAAAGAGAGTACCCAAGGGAACAATTGGACTCAATGTACTTATGACTCAGGAGAAAGCAAAGTAGTGAAACCACAGCTTTCTTTCACTGGCTTGCTTTCCTGTCAGGGCTTCCTGAAGGAGAATTTCACTGAGAGGCTAGTCAGTCTTGTTAGAGTCTCCTGGCCTAGCTGTCTGCCCCAAACCCTGTATCTCCTCTTTTTCTACAGTCCATAGTATGGGAATTTCTGTCTATATTTCTTAAACTTTCAAACGTGCCACATATTAGTTCTTTTTGTGATACCTATTGTCATCCAGTAATTAACAGCAGCCTGACTAGTAGGCCCAAGCTTCATCGTAATGAAGACAATTTAATAAGCTAATGTGAGGGAAATGATGCTGTTTGTGGCAGCTCTGGGAGGTGAATCTTGCTCTGACCTTGTGACCACTTTGTTGTGTCTGATTGGACATCCTCTTGCGGTCTCATTGCAGTGTTATTTGTACCTGTTCTATAGTCCAGCCAGGACTGTGAAGGTGGTGCTGATGCTGCTCTTTATTTGCCTGGGCAACGTGTACCTGCATGGGCTGAGGAACCTCTGGCAAATCCTTTTCCACATAGGAGTGGCCTTTCTGTCTTCACATCAGATACTGACAAGGCAGCTTCAGGAGAAGCAGTCTGACTATGGAGTGTGAAGATGACACTGTGTGATGAATGGATTTTTTTGTTTTCTTTTGAGGATCCATGTAGGTTTCCATTTCTGCTTCTCTACTTTACCTCAAGTTTCCATCCTTGAAGTTTTTTTCAACAAAACTGGACGGACAAACCAAGAATTGGGAATTTTTGACAGTTGCAGTGGAAGTCATGAGGACTCTTGACACCTAGTCTTGGTTTTGTGTTGAGTGTTACTGTGGAATCTCCAATTCAACTCATTTAGGATAGCAGAATCTAGGGGCTTATCCAGAAAGAGCTTTGTGAGAAGATCAAAATGGAAATATTTTGGTATTTTAAATTGAATAATGCAATAAATGACTAGATTCAGTAACACTGGTTTTAGTAATTGGCCTTTGTCTCTGAGGAACCACTTTAAAATCCAAATCAGTTTTTCAGTCTGACTTTTTTTTAAAGAAGGTCAGGATAGGGCAAATTAAAAACACTTAAAAATATGGCCCATAAATATAAGCTATATAAATTTTGTTTACATTTTTTGATATACTTTTGGAATATTTAAATATATTTTGGATGAAATTCAAAGTGAATTTGAATTTCATTTAAGATGAGGGCAAATTTAATCTGAAAAACTAGTTTAAAAATCTGAGTTTATTTAATTTATATATATAACATTTTTATGGTGGTGGTACTGTGTAGATACAGAAATGTTTCATATTTATTCAGGGTATATCTGAAGTTTTAAAAAATTAATTGAATAACCAGTGGTCCTATATTGTAAGCTTATAGACATGAGCAGAAATAAGAATTTCAGGATTCCTTGTAGTCGGCCACAAACTGGAGTAGGCTGATGACACAGATTCAGTGGCTTATCACAGACTTGCTGGGAGAGGTGTTAGCAGCCTTTTCAACATGGCTGAATGTCGTTATAAGGATGATGAGTACTTTGTCCCGTGTACCTGTTCCTAGAGGGCCTCCCTGTTTAATTACTCCTGTACATCTTTTCTAATAATTGTAATTAGCGTTAGGGACTAATTTTATGAATAAGAGTTAAGTAGATGTTAACTTTTTAAAGCTTTATAAAGACATAATTATAACATGTGCTCTGGAAAGTTACTTTCTTTCATTGTCAAAAAATTGATCATAGTTTTCCAAAATATGGTTCTGAATAAGATCCCTTAGGCCTCCAAAATATTCAGCCTGGTTGTCTGGTACCTCTCAGGAGGCCATTTTGGGAGTTTGCCGTTTGGATTGTTTTTGGTAGACGTCTGGAATCTGATTAGTGCAACCACAGTTGCATGGAGTACTTTGGGTTGAGTTATGTGGTCTTGGTAAATTAAAGTGGAAAACCATTGCAAAAGTTATTGAGTAACTGGTGGCGAAAGCATGAATATAGTTTTAGAATATTTAGTTTTTATTTGGTTACCACAGGTATTGTATTATTATCGAGCTACCTTGGTGTCATTTTAAGAAAAACAAGTTTATATGACTGGAAACTATGTTGGGAAGATAGTTGCTATAGTAACTTTCTATTTTTTTATAATAGAATTTTCTATTTTTAACTAAATATCTGGAGATGAAAATGGCGGTATCCTCAGATATAAACTCCAAAGTTGTCTTTCCATTGATTTCTCAGTTGCATAATTTTTTGCACACCTGGCAGGTGAATTTTTAGTCTTTCTAGAAGACAGTTTTGGAGAGATGGTAGAACAGAATGGGAAGCCAAGGAGGGGAGAAAAATCCTTTTAAATTAGAGACACAAAAAGCTTTAAAAGCTGATAAGAACAGCTTAAAAATGTATTGTTTTCTTTTTAAGCCTGTGTTTTATTGATGTCCTGTTCTCTAGATTCTGGAGGTCTAAGCCCATGATCCACACTCAGAAAGAAGTAAAGAAACAGTCCTGAAGATGAGTTCTTTGTGGTGAATGTTTCTTGCCCACTGAGACCCTAGTGGAGATATTATTCACATTTGGTTAAATGTGGTCTTAATGAGTTAACATCTACATGGGGTTTGAAATTGACTTTTGCACACAAATGAAAAAGGTGCACTAGAAGAGTGGAGCAGATAATGACTACAAAAACAGTGTTTAACTGAAAATCTACTAAAGGAAGCCTCAATTTACTAGAGGAAGAGATTGATGATAGGAAAGAAGTTCTGGGGCAGCACCTGTGGCTCAAGGAGTAGGAGGCCGGCCCCATATACTGGGGGTGGTGGGTTCAAGCCTAGCCCTGGCCAAAACTGCAAAGAAAAAAGAAATTCTGGTGATTTCATCCATGGGAAATCCCAGACTCGGGATTAATTTGGTTCAGGGTTGGAGGTTTATAGCCTGTTTTATGATCCTTGATGTCAGAAAACTGGTTCCAAATCCCAAGAGTCATCTTTACCATATAGCCACTGTTGTTCTAGCACCTTTTTTTTCTCAGTGGTTAAATGCTTTGTGCCGAACTGACCTCACAATGCTAGATGTGGAAATAGATGAAATAATATTGAAAACAAAACTTTAAAGGTAGGGTACCTGCTGGTTATCAAATGCTGCAAGATGTTGGGCATCAGAGTATGTTAAGTCCCATCTGCTATACTGGGGTGGAGGGACGCAGCTCATTTCACTTAGGTGGGGTTTCCCAGCCAAGGAACCAAAGCCCAAAATGTTTCCCCTTCCCTAAGTATTCTGCTGAAGGAACGTGGAAATTCTGGTATTCTTTTCCCTAGGTTAGCCTTATTGTGACGAGGACTACACCTGGCCCTCCTTTTCTGGGTGAGGACATCTGGGGGCACATTCTCTGTCAGTGCCAGATGCTCCGCTGCCCACGGCAGAAGGAATGTTACTATAGGCTCCCAGTTTTTTATCCCTGCTTTCTGTGAACTCTTTGAAATGCATTGTGAACCAAAGTCCAACATTTTAAAGTCCTTTAAGGGGTGCTCAAAAGAGTATCAGGAGGAGTGCTGACATTAGAACATTTAGTCATTTTGGTCAAACCTCATCTTGAGCTCCTCTCTCTTTCTTAGGTGCTCCCGTTCTACAACTCTCCTACCTCTTTCCACCTCCACCCTATACATTCCAGCCCTGGGGACAGAGGCTGAAACTGGTGTCTCTGGAGGAATGGGGAAGCTACCTTTGGTTTTCATTAGAGTGGGTCCAGGAGCTTCAGAGTGGGACAGATTGCACTGAGGCCCAACCCTGCCCTGGAATTAGGTCTCAGAGAGGAGGAGCACTTTGGTGGTGAGCATTATTCAAAGTCAAAGACAACAGTAACAAGGCCGGCTGTTTGGGGTGTGGGAAGCAGAGGACAGGTAGGGAGCAAAGGTAGAGGCTCTCTCTGCTAGATAACAGCAGCTGTCCTTAGCATGCAGGGGCTGCGTGCTGCAGGTTCATCCAGGGCTGCCATTGGCTGCTCCTTGATGGAGTTGACCGCTTGTTAACATGCAGGACAGTGGGTCCTCAGAGAACCTGCTGCCTACTTGCACAGTGTAGCACAAGTGAGGATAGGCAGGTTGGGAGTGCTTATGGCTGTTAGATATGCTTGGCAAATCCCTTGTGTTCAGACGTTGCTCACCTTCCAAATGTTCCTGCAGGAATCCTGCACAGGTCTGAGGAACCACCACTGTATGCTATGAGTTAGTGGTGGAAGAAGAGAAAGTAGATGTGCCCTTGAGAGATGAGACAGGGATAGGTGGCCAGCTGACCTGGAGATTGGTTTGGCCCTTCTACTCAGTCCTGGGTAACAGTGGACAAGTCACTGTCCATCTGGCTTCAGTGTCCTCATTTGGGAAATGGTGATAACATTGATCTGCTTCCCTAGCATGCTGTTATAAGGATCAAAAGTGGTCGTGGAGGGGCGGCGCCTGTGGCTCAGCTGGTGGGACACTGGTCCCATATACCAAGGGTGGCAGGTTCAAACCCAGCTCTAGCCAAACTGTAGCAAAAAAAAAAAAAAAAAAATTTAGCTGGGCGTTGTGGCAGGCACCTGTGGTCCCAGCTACTTGGGAGGCTGAGGCAGGAGAATCACCTAGGCCCAGGAGTTGGAGATTGCTGTGAGCTGTGTGACGCCACGGCACTCTACCGAGGGCAATAGGGTAAAACTTTGTCTCTACAAAAAAAAAAAAAAAAGTGGTAGTGGAGGAGAACACCAGGTAAATCCATTGTTGTGTTCAGGAGAAAGCCTTTGAGTTCACCTGGTACATGCAGGTTCTTCTGCATTCTTCAGGCAGCACAGCACAGCCATGTTTTCTGGCCTTTACAAAAAGGTGTTTTATGATACTGCAGTGTAAACAGCCTCATTCTAGAAAGGTAGTGGCCTCTTTTCTTCCTTCTGGACCTGGCTCCCACTTCCTGGGCATAGAGCCTGTGGTACCATTGGTGTTTGGTCTACTCCAGGATCCAAAGAGGCCAGTTGTACTGGTTGGATCAAACCTAAAGGTCCATCCTGGACCCCAGTCTGGGGTACTCTGATTCTTCCATTCTGGGAGCAATGATGTCAAACTTCTGTTGCTGGGGAAACCTGGCAGCAGGGAACCTGTGGAAAAGGGGCTTGTCAGTAAAATCTGGGAATGGCTGGATATGGAAACATCTGCCCATGTGTACCGATGGCAGAGCTTTTGCCCACAAGCGCCTTTTATTTGGGGTAAAATTAACAAACCCATTCTGTTCCTTCAACCTGTGTCTGGTACATATGACCTTTTTAACCCTTACGTTTGTGTGATATTCCCATGATTGATCCTTAGGATTCTATTTTGTTCAATGACTTTTCAATTAAAAGTATAAAATACCGAGGCTTACTTAGGGTAAAAACGTTTGTTCCATATATTCATTTTGAATACTTGCTGTCCATATTACACAAACCTCTTAATGTTTTCATGTAACAACAAAGATCTCTTTTAAGTAAATTCTGGGTATGTTTTGACAAACTTTCACAAGATAGTAAAACCTAACGTGTGTAAATGTATGTGAAGAACATTGTATAGCCATTTATATTCTATGTATATAAAAATTAAATGATGTGGCTTCAGAAGTGAGAAGAGAATAAATTTAACATGTGTTTGCACTTGTGTGAAAAATTCTGAGTTGTGACTCTTTTCTCCTAGATAGGATGGTGTAGGCCTGACATAATGGGAGTCGCTGAGAGAAGGTCCTCCTGTCCAGTGAAATCAAGACAGGTGCAAGGGGTTCAAATAGACTCTCACAGTAATCCCCAGCCAAACACTGCACTAGGGGCGGGACTGCCTTCTTTGAGGGCTCTGCCTCTTCCCTAATGGCTGCATCTGGGCAGGTGTGTTCCCTGCTCTGGGTCCCAGCTTCTGTCTGTAGCTGTAAGGGTGGTGAGGTTTTCATGTCCCAGGACCAGCATTGTCACAGAATGGCCACCAGGAGGCGTAGCTGCTGGCCACATCATCAGGTTCCCAGCCCGGAGAGTTTTTGCAGAGGCTGTTCCTGCAGCAGCTGATAAAATTCCCAGAAAGGAAGCAAATGCACCATTCTTTCCTGACCATTCTCTAAGCCACTGGGTAATTCTTTATTTTTTTTTTTAGACAGAGCCTCAAGCTATCCTCCTGGGTAGAGTGCCATGGCATCACAGCTCATAGCAACCTCCAACTCCTGGGCTCAAGCGAGTCTCCTGCCTCCGCCTCCCAAGTAGCTGGGACCACGGGTGTCTGCCACAATGCCCGGCTATTTTTTGGTTGCAGCCATCATTGTTGTTTGGCGGGCCCGGGCTGGGGATTCAAACCTGCCACCTTAGGTGTACCTGGCTGGTGCCCTAGCTGATTGAGCCACAGGCGCCGAGCCGCTCCAGTGCGTTTTCTTTCCTACTCTTGTCATCTTTCATGTGTCTACTGAGGCTTCTGAGAAGGTTTCCCTGACTCTTCAAGATGGATTCCCATAGCATCCCACATTTATCTTTATTTTAGCACTTTTCATAGTATATTATAATTTATTTCATTATTTGCTAGATTCTTCAAAATAGAATGTAAACTCCACATAGATCTGCATTGTGTCTTTTCTAAGCACTAGCCACTTTTACTTCTGTGGGTCCCTTCCTCCATGAAAAATATTAAAGTTATATATTTTTAAATTTTTAATTAGTTAATTTATTTATTTTGAGACAGAGTCTTACTCTGTTGCCCTGGGTAGACTGCCATGGTGTCATAGCTCACAGCAACCTCAAACTCTTGGGCTCAGCCCATCACAATGCCCAGCTAGTTTTTCTATTTTAGTAGAGACGGGTCTCACTCTTGCTTAGGGTGGTCTCAAACTCTTGAACTCTAACAATCCTCCCACCTCAACTTCTCAGAATTCTATGATTACAGGTGTGAGCCACCACACCCTGCTGAAAGTTATATTTTATGACCGCATGGTGTAATGACTAATACATTTGAACCTGGATTATATTCATTTTTCTCTTCATTTTAAAAGAAATTAAAACATTTTCATGAGCCCCTAAAAAGTATTGTAAGTACTAGGCACTATGTCTACTGTGCCTAATGGATAAGTTGGCCCTGACTTCACAAAGACAGAGACAATCCCAATTACCACTGTACACCCAATGCCTACTATTAAGTATTTATTAAATAGTTTTCAAATAAATAGGTCTCAAATATTCTTTAATAAATAGTTCTCAAATGTGCTGCTCAAGACAGAGCATTGTGGTGCTTAAATTAACATTCCCTTGATTACTGTTTAATAGATTAAAATTTTGCTAAACAAGATGTATTTCTAAATATTTGAGCCACAGAAAGACATCAAAATAATTTTAACTAAGTCATGATATACTCAAGTAATTATTTTTTTCATGAGATTTCCTTCCCCTAAATTCATTTGTGCTCTAGTTTTGACATGTACTTGAAAAATATTCTATATTATCTCACTAGGCTTATTTTTAAAATATTCCTCATATGATTTATTTACAATTTTAAATAGACTCCTGACCATTTAACCTTCCATTTCAATCTAGTATCAAATACTTATGGTCAAACTGAGAACATAGGCCCATGTTATATATCTTATTACTTTATGTGGATTATTCCATAATTTTCTACTGGCTTTCTTTTATTTTGAAAAATAAGGGTATAATAGGTAAATAAGTTTACAAGTCTAGTAGTATGTATAAAAATTAAATGACAAAAATTGATTCTGCTTTGCTAGTTCTTAAAATTGTGATTTTTGATAATTTCATGAATTTACAATTTTGCCAGTTTATGTAAGGGGTCATACAACACTGACACATTGATTTATGTTAACTAACATATAGTCCTTGTCCTCAAGGTGCTCACAGATTGGTGCTATTCTTAAAATATTTTTCTTTCTGGGATTAGGATGTATAATAACAGTAGCAATCAAAAGGCTACTAGGTAATTATGGAATAAGAACAAAATAATTGATAGTCTTGGGAGAAAAGTGCATTTCAGTCATGTTTGAGTCAAGCAAATTACTCCTGTTTCACTCTGTGGTACATCTTTCTAACGATGGAATATTTATGTCCTTCTACTAATTTAGGCAGTGTTCAAAATGTTATTTTTCTACAACTAAGTGTCATGACACCATTCTTGAATTAAACATTTCATACTTTTGTAACATGTAGCAATTCCTATGGGAAAAGATTTTATTTGCTAATAGCATTTTAGGTTGTACAATTAGTGATGACACGACTGAAAACTTTTTTGTTTCATTAATAACATTTCTCCAATTGTGGGACAGATAATCTCTGGACAGATTTTCCATCAAGAATTAAATCTAGCTAAAGAATGTGGATTCCATTTTGATTCCACAAAGGGTGTGACTTAATTTGATTGTTATGAGTCGATTGTCACTTCCATTAGGCCTCCCTTAATCCTTGTTGATCAGGATCAATCACTTCTTTCTCTGAGCTCTCCCAATAGAGTACCTGTATCTCTCTCTATTTAGCACTTATTTACTCTGCTTTAGTTTGCCTGTCATATCTGTTAAGAAAAAGGAGAGACTCTTATTCATTTTTGGGTTCCCCAAGCACCTAACATAATGCCTTGCACATAGTATAGGTCTTAAAACATATAGCTCAGAAAAAAAATTTCAAAGACAGAAGAGAGCTTATAATGCCTGTGATATCCTCTGACCTTAATGTGTATTTTAAGCAGGTACAGATTTTAACAGTAATGGTCTTTGAGTGTATTCATTGAAACTCTTAAATGAACAGAAAAAATCTGCCTACATTTTTTTTTCTTTTCAAACAGGATTTTCATCAGCTGGGCAACTTTCAGTGTTCACAACCTTATCACTACCAGCTGTAAATTTCTTTGAAGATACCAAGTGAGGGTCACCAGGCTAATGGATTTATTCACTATGATATTCTAGGAAATTATGCCATCCAACTTACCAGAAGTTGCTTCAAGGTCAAACACTGAAATATCTAAGTAGATTTTGAGGGTGCTTGGAAGATTCTTTTTTGACAGTCTTTCCTATTTCTATATCTATATTCCCAATTCTGAATACATATTTCTGCTGTGCACTGTTAAAATGTCCTTTCTTTACCACCTTTTCTATTTGCAGTCAGAATTTGGCATTTATTTAAATTCTTGGTTTAGTGGATATTTCAGAAAATTTTACCTGTTTAGAAAGCACTTGTTTGACTTTAAGAAATAAGGAATAAAATCAGGAAGATGAAAGAGAAACACTTATTTGGAAATGGCTTCCTATACAGCAAATAGACTTTTTTTGATGAGGAATTAGAATATAATCACATAGGTGTATGCTCAACAGCCTCCCTTATGGATTCATGTGTAATGATTGGCAGGTATTGGACATCTGCTAGACAATGACAGCATGCAGCTCCCCCTCAGACTTTTGGAAAATATGACCTTTCCTTAGCCATTTCCTGTCCAGTTATTCACTCAAGACAGGTTTTCAATCACCTGGCCAATTGTAAAACACGATGCTAGCTACCTGGTTACTCTCTGGCTTCCTATTTTCTTTGACAGCTCTCTGATCATTGGGTTTATTAAAGGAAAAGCACCAACCCAAAAAGACATTAAGTGCATAACAAACACTCCAGCTTGAGCTGCAGCTGTGCTCAGGTATGTTTTGAAATACCTCAATAGATTGGACATATATATTCCTTGAAGGCAGGACCTTCTCTCTTATATTTTATGAGCTACATATTTGTCTCCATTGCTACTTTGGGGCTTCTGGTTCAACGTTCTTGATTTTGATTTGATTTTTGCAATGCCGCATTTCATCTTGGTTTGGTTCCATTCAGCGTGCCTTCCTTGACCTTCACATGGCATGCATTAGTGATGCTTTGGGGCATCAAGCAAGAAGAGTGCTGTATAATAGAACCTCCATACTTGACCAACTCCCTACATTGATTACCTCCTTTTGTTGACCTAATTTTCATAGACTAGACATGCACCACATGTATGTATCATTACAGTAGGACTAGTTCCTTATCTTGACCACCTTGTATGTTGATCAGTTTGTTACAGTCTCTTTGGTGGTCAACTTACAGAGATTCTGGTGTATATGAGGGTGGGGATATGGAGGAACTTAAAGTAGGGACATAAGCACTCAGCAGCTTAAGGATGATAAGAGGATGAGAAATCCGTGAAGTGAGATTTTGGCGTGAGATTTCACTTCTTCAGCTCTCCTCCTCCCCAGGAATCCTTGGATTTTAGGAAGGATGCTGGAATTATTGTATAAACAATGGGTGTTTGCTTCATTTTGTAGCTGGATAGTAGATAAGAAGGTGGCCTCAGGACTTGGTACTATTTGAGTATTCTGGCAATTGTCTTTATATGTAGGTATCTCTGTTAAAAATCCTCAGTTAGAAAAAAAAATCCTCAGTTGGATCTTAACCCAGTAGTGGAGGAAAATCAAATAGTAGGGCAAAGAAAATTTTCTTTACTTCTGTGCCAAGGGAGCATCTGAGACTTTGACTCAAAATGCATTACTGGATCTGATTCAAGAAAATAGCAGAGAAGATTGTGAGTTCCTAAAAAGAAGTAAGTTCTTTTTTTTTTTTTTTTTATAAATCATAGCAGTGTTCATTAATACTCTCATGGGGTACGGTGTATTGTTTCTGTATACAATTTGAAATACTTTCATCCAACTGGTTATCATAGCCTTCATGTCTTTTTCTTAGTTATTGTGTTAAGACATTTATATTCTACATTTAGAGAGATTCACATGTACCCTTATAGGATGAACCATAGGCATGTTCCCACCAATCACCCTCCCTCCACCCGCCCTCCCCCTTCTCCTCCCCTCCCTCTCCCCTCTCCTCGTATTCCTGGGCTAGAATTGGGTTATAGCTTTCCTATGGAAGCTATAAATTAGTTTCATAGTAAGGCTGAGTACATTGGATACTTTTTCTTCCATTATTAGGATACTTTGCTAAGAAGAATATTTTCAAACTCCATCCATGTAAACACAAAGGAGGTGAAGTCTCCATCTTTCTTAATGGTTGCATAGTGTTCCATGGTGTACATATACCACAATTTATTGATCCATTTGTGGATCAATGGGTTCTTGGCCTTCTTCCATGACCTAGCAATTATGAATTGGGCTGCAGTGAACATTCTGATACAAATATCTTTATTGTAGTGTGTGATTTTTGGTCTTCTGGATATATACCTAATAGAGGAATTATAGGATCAAATGGCAGGTCTATTTTTAGTTCTTTAAATGTTCTCCAGATGTCTTTCCAAAAGGAACGTATTAGTTTGCAATCCCACCGGCAGTGTAGAAGTGCGCCCTTTTCCCCACACCCACACCAGCATCTGTGATTTTGTGATTTTGTGATATGGGCTAATCTTACTGGAGTTAGATGATATCTCAAAGTAATTTTGATTTGCATTTCTCTGATGATTAAGGATGGTGAGCATTTTTTCATATGTTTGTAGGCCATGTGCCTGTCTTCATCAGAGAAGTTTCTCTTCAAGTCCCTTGCCCATCCTGAGAAGGG
>CAUYQV010044154.1:0-13602 GCA_963574575.1 Galagoides demidoff | reverse complement strand
TCCCCCCAATTTTCTCTCCTGCAGTTAAATCTGAGTCTCCTTCTTAAAGAAATGTGCTTGATAGGGGTACAAGTGAAACTCTCTAAGAGTAGAATCAGAATGTTTTAAAACTATAACTGAGAAAATGACATGAAGGCTGTGTTGATCAGTTTGATCGAAGTATTTCAGATTGCATGCGAAAACCCCACACTGTACCCCAGAAGTGCATTAATGTACATAGTTACCATTCAATAAAATTAAAAAAAAAAAAAGAAATGTGCTTGATATGGGCGGTGCCTGTGCCTCAATGAGTAGGGCACCGGCCCCATATACCAAGGGTGGCGGGTTCAAACCCGGCCCTGGCCAAACTGCAACAAAAAAATAGCCAGGTGTTCTGGTGGGCACCTGTAGTCCCAGCTACTTGGGAGGCTGAAGCAAGAGAATCGCCTAAGCCCAAGAGCTGGAGGTTGCTGTGAGCTGTGACGTTACAGAACTCTACTAAGAGCGACAAAGTGAGACTCTGTCTCTACAAAAAAAAAAGAAAGAAATGTGCTTGATGGAACAAGGAATAGCAATGAATTTTCAAAATTCTGATGTTTGTAGTACAGTGTTTTTTAAAAATAAGAAACTACTATAGCAAGTACAAATATTGGTCCACAAACTCAGCTGTGCAAGGCAACTTGATTTCTGGTAAGAGACTCCACTCTGTCAAGTGGTGGAAATAATCTGGGACTCGTCTTCTCTCTGCTGCTTTCCCACAGGTGACATCTAATTCAGGGGTTTCTGTGACACTGAGGATGGCTGAGGAAGGGGCGTGCAGTCTGGATCTTCTATGCATGCCTGCGTCTGCCACTGCTCCCTTGTGCCTTTCTGGCTGTCAGTCATTACCTCATCAAGGTCACTTCTGCACTTTCCTCAGTCACAACCATGAGGCTCTTCCAGCCAGGCTTGCTCTCAGCTAGCATTGGTGTCCTTGGATATGAAATGCTACTCCGTGGCTCCTGAACCACGCTGGGGCAGGAGCAACTCAATGGCGCCCTCTGGGGTCCGTCACACCAGCAGGCTAACCCTATTGCCCTTGGATTAACTCTATCAGGCTGCCTCTGACTAGTGTCCTAATAGACAGCCAGCTCTGTTCCCCCAACGCTTTGCTACTTACTCTGTGGGCCTGTCGTTCTTCATTCCCGGCTTTCTCTCTATGTTTCTTCCCTTCTCTGTACATTTAGAAAAGCTGAGTTTTCTTCTTTTTAAGAGTCTCATTCTGTGTCCTGGATTGAGTGCTGGTGGCATCATTGCTCACAGCAACCTCAAATTCCTGAGTTCAAGCGATCCTGCTCAGCAAATTTTTCTGTTTTTAGTAGAGACAGGGTCTCTCACTCTTGGCCAGGCTAAACTTGCTCAAACTCCATAACTGGAGTGATTCTCTCACCTTGGCCTCCCAGAGTGCTGGGGTTATAGGTGTGAACCACTATGCACAGCCTAGAAAAACTTTATGTAATCTCTAAAAGAATGGGTGCCAGGAGAATGTTTTTCTTTCTCTCAGGAATCCTACTAAATCTATTGTTTATATTTAAGTTTTTTCTCTGCTTTTGGAAATCCTAATGCCAGG
The DNA here is from genome assembly GCA_963574575.1 of Galagoides demidoff. Taxonomy (NCBI): domain Eukaryota; kingdom Metazoa; phylum Chordata; class Mammalia; order Primates; family Galagidae; genus Galagoides; species Galagoides demidoff. The sequence goes on along the minus strand of CAUYQV010044154.1, from coordinate 12,014 downwards.
AATAGACTCTTTAATTTTCTCTGCATTCTAAGTGTTTTCTTTTTCCTATGGTAGTCTAGGTCGCTGTCTGAGGAAGAGTTAAAGGTATATGAACACATACAAGAAAAAAAAGCCCTCACATGGGCCTGGTGCCTGTAGCACAGTGGTTACGGCACCAGCCACATACACGGAGGCTGGTGGGTTTGAACCCAGCCTGGGCCAGCTAAGCAACAATGACAACTGCAACAGAAAAATAGCTGGGTGTTGTGGCAGGCGCCTGTAGTCCCAGCTACTTGGGAGGCCGAGGCAAGAGAATCACTGTAGCCCAAGAGTTTGAGGTTGCTGTGAGCTGTGACACCAGGGCACTCTACCGAGGGCAACATAATGAGATGAGACTCTGTCACACACACAAAAAACCCTCACACATTAAAATAGTATAGTAAAATATTGTTCTTCAACAGTACAGATAATTTTAAAAACAATCTCTCTAATACCATATGTAAATATTTATTTCTATAACAGGAATAAAGCAAGGTATTATTATTATTTTAAAACAGAGTTGCTCTGGGTGGAGTGCAATGGTATCTTAGCTCACAGCAACCTCAAACTCTTGGGCTTGAGCAATTCTCCTGCCTTAGCCTCCTGAGTAGCTGGGACTACAGGTGCCTGCAACAGTGCCAGGCTTTTTTTTTTCTTTCTATTTTTAGTAAAAGGCAAAAGATTTATGCGATCCGAAGAGAAACCAGAGTATTTTTTTTTCTATTTTTAGTAGAGATGGGTCTCATCTTAGTCAAGCTAATCTGGAACTTCTGGGCTCAAGGATGCTCCTGCCTCAGCCTCCCAGAATGCTGGGGTCACAAGTGTGAGCCACTAGGCCCTGACAAAGCAAGTGTTTTAAAAAACGCTTGACAGGATGTACAAAATACTAGGAAGACAGTTAGAAATGTACTTAGAAAATCAATCAGGTCAACTCCAGGTGAATAATGGCTTTATTCCCAGAGACCGCACATCAGTGGAACCAGACACCGATACTGAAGGTGGCTGCTTATAGCTAGAAGGTATTATCGCATATCCATAAAAATTAACTTAATTCCATCGTACAATACTAAATACGCTTTTTTGGTAACTAGCACAAAGTAAGGATAAGATCAGGAGTGGGAGAAGGGGGGCTTATGATTCTGTCTTTAGGAAGTGTGGGGTCTGCCTGTGTTCACTGGGGAGGAGGCGGCAGGGGTACCCAGGCTTCCCTGCTTCTAGCAACCAATATGCCAGCCTGACTCTGTTTCTCCAGGAAGCAGAGGGCCTTCTGGGAGGAGTCTTTCTGTCTTTTGTACAATTCAGGAGCTCCTCTGCCACCCTCAACCAACCAACTCCTCCTTTATAATTAATAAGGCCCCAAGTACTAATAAAAAATTTTGTTTTGTAAGCATTTGTAAAACATTAAACATACACATTCCAACTGAGGTAGCCCATTAAGAGATTCACCTGGAAGTGTAGATCCCTGTCACATCGCACTGGGCACCACTGTACCAGTTTCTGTCACATGACCTTCTCCAGGGCAGCAGACTTAACTTTCTGAGCTTTGTGCTTCTGGACAAAGAGGGTCCGGCCACTTGTCACTGTCAGCCAATATGCAGAGACAGGGATAGTCCTCCAAGACTATTCTGTTTTTCCATTTCCAAAATTATAGTTTTATGTATAAAAGTTCAAAGTAAAGACCACACTAACCCTTATTTTGTATAATAATCAACATAACTCAGTGGCCTATTACAACATTCCAATTCAAAAGTTAATCTCCTAAATCAATCCACCTAAATTACTCAACATGGGCATCTTTTGGGTGGGAACTAAATTTACAAAACAATAAGAAGGGGAGCTGAGGGTAATGGTTACTTGGGACTAAAACTCACCAAACCAGCTGTGTCATGTTGACCCCAGCCTGCTGACTCCAGCTTATTCGCACTACTCATGCTTTCACTTGTACTCCCAGTGCCTTACAGTGTGGGGTCTACAGCGGGCACTCAATAATGCTTATGGAGAGATGAACAGAAAACAATGAATGAATAAATTCATTGGGTAAATAGTTTGGATCATTTCAATTTTGATGGAAAAGAGGAAGAGGAAAGTGGATACTCAAAGGGGCTGACCACTGGCTGGGTACGGTGGCTCACGCCTGTATTCCCAGTACTCTGGGAGGCAGAGGTGGGAGGATTGCTTGAGCTCAGGAGTTGGAGAACAGCCTGAGCAAGAGTGAGACCCCATCTCTACTAAAAATAGAAAAACTAGCTGGGTGTGATGGTGGGCACCTGTAGTTCCAGCTACTCAGGAGACTGAAGCAGAAGGATCACTTGAGCCCAGGTGTTTGAGGTTGCTGTTGAGAGAGGATACCCGAGAAAAGTAAGGTCTGAAAGAACAAAGGCTTCTTACGGGAGCCCAAGGATACTCCTGCAAAGTCCTCCCCATGGTGACTCAGCTCTTAGGACTTTATAGAAACTTAACTTCCTAGGACCTTGAAACCAACACTGGCTTCTACTTCTATAAAAGCCCAAGCCCACCTTCTCCAGCTTGAACTGACCAATGAGAAGGGTACCTGTGGACACGGAGCCCTATAAAAGGGAAAAGACTTGAACTTTAGTCTGCTGTGGCTCTGCCCTGGCTGAAATAAAGCCCTTCCTTTTTTTAAATGTGGGTTTTCAGGTGTTTCTTTTTCTCCATTGGTCCTTGTTTTCCTTCACACTGTGAGCTAGGCTGAGGTCCCAGCACTCTAGCCTGGGCAACAGAGTGAGACTCTGTCTCAAAAATAAATAAGTAAAATAAGAAAAAAAGACTTTATATAAAGGCGCTTGATTCTAAAGAATTTGTTAATTGAAATATTCTAATTCAAGAAGTTACTCTGAGCAAGAATGGTGGAGACATATTCATTTGTTCTCCTCTTTCAGAGCAGTGCAACAGTGTGAATGAGTCTTCTAAATACCTCTGACATTCAGTGATTCATATGCGGTCTTATATTATCAAAAAAAATAGTAGTGTGATGTAATTCCTTTTCATTTCCTTTTTTGTTTTTGAGACAGAGTCTCAAACTGTTGCCCTGGGTAAAGTACTATAGTATCACAGCTCACAGCCACCTTCAATTCTTGGGCTTCCAGTGATTCTCAACCTTCTTAATGCCACAAAGTATTTTCAATGTTACAAAGGGGTTGCAATCCACAGGTTGAGAACTGCTGGAAGCAATTCTTTTGCCTCAGCCTCCCAAGTAGCTAGGACTACAGGCACCTGCCACTACTATTTTTTTCTGTTGTGGCAGTTGTCATTGTTGCTTAGCAGACCCAGGGAGGGTTTGAACCTGCCACCCTAGGTGTATGTGGCTGATGCCCTTGATGACTGAGCTATAGGCACTGCCCTATTTTTTTTTTTTTTTTGAGACAGAGTCTCACTGTCATCCTGGGTAGAATGCTGTGGCATCATAGCACAGCAACCTCAAACTCTTGGGCTGAAGTGATCCTTCTGCTTCAGCCTCCTGAGTAGCTGGGACTATAGTAAAATTCAGTTTAACAAAGTGACTGCCCATCACTAAGCCTTGATAGTGTTTCTATTTTTTTTTTTTTTTGAGACAGAGCCTTACTCAGTCACATGGCATCATAGCTCACAGCAACCTCTAAAATTCTTGGGCTCAAGGGATCCTCTTTTCTCATCCTCCCAAGTAGCTGGGACTACAGGCACATGTGACCATGCCCAGCAAGTTTTTCTAATTTTTTTTAGTAAAGATGGGGTCCACTCTTGCTCATGCTGGTCTCGAACTCCTGAGCTCAAGTGATCCTCCCACCTCAGTTTCCGAGAGTGCTATAATTACAGACATGAGCCACAGTGCCTGGCCATGTTCTAATATCAAATACTAGTTGTTTTAGATCTAAGGATACCAGCACTCATCATCACCACCATTAGCACATCCTTTGTTGTTCTTTATTTCTTGTGACCTTTGCTCTTTAGCAGCTCTTATCCTCTATTTCCAATTTGGTAAAAGAGACTACTTCTGTGACTTCCACTCACAATCCAAAGACTGGCTCTACACCCTCCTCTCGTCTCTAGTTACTCCCACCCAACAGGATCTCAATGTATTTGAAAGTAGAGTTTTCTCTCTGGTCTCTTACATGACTTGTCCATTCTCATGCTGGAAGAGAGCCACTGGGAGTGGCAGGTGGACACATGTCATGTTCTCTGAGCACCATTCTCTCCCCTGCCTGTGTAAGTGATACCTGGATCTTGTGACCACAGGCAGCTCATGCTCTCGAGGGCATCTGAGGCCTTCCTTTTCTGAGAAAGCCCATCAGGGAGAGGGCAGTGTGTGGGTTTTCATGGAAAACTTCTGGTAAAGGATTCCTGCTAGTTTCCCTACATAACAAGATAATTGGAGAGAAGCCAAGGAGAAATAGATGTCCAATTTAGAAATATCAAAAATTCTGACTGGCAAAATTAAGTGTAACAAAGGTAATACTTCATGAATTAATATGTTAAATTAATATTTCATTTAATTTAAATGTATATTAAAGATCTTCTAGTGATATTTAAATAATTGAACAACTTGATCTTAAAAATAAATCCAGACATATAAGCAAATAAAACTTTATTTTTTAAGTAGTAGTAGAATCCTATTATCAGGTTTTTTTTTAAATGATGATCAAATATGTATCATAGTACGGTTATTTCATAAAGCTGTCATAAGAACTTTACATATAACAAACTAGAATTAGTAATAGAAGACAATCTAGAGAAGAAAATATGTACTTAGGAATTGATGTTGGGATATCCAAGAATGGTATGGAAAAAAGTGAAATTAGATTCATGACTCCTTACAATCTATAGTGTGGCATTAAGACATTTCAAAAATAACTTCCAAAAGTAGAAGACAATGAACTATTAGGGAAAATAGACTAATATGTAATATTAGCAATAGACTAATATTACATCAGAATATAAAGTATGTTACCATGATATAGATCTGTCTACATTTAAATAAATAACACTGATAGAACAATATGATAAATATCAAGTGGAAAAGAACAAAATGAAAAGTTCAACACATTTATTGCCCCTAATGGGTTGAGAACTGCTGTTAGTATAGATACTCTGCTTTCACTCCATAGTGGTTGAGGAAGATTAAAAATCTACACAAAAGGAAACCCTGTCCAATTTAAATGTGAAATGTTCACAGTTTCATAGCAATGAAAAAAATACAAATTAGGACTCATTAAATGGCAGAAATGCCTAAAAAGATGTTTTTAATTTTTTTTCCTGTCTTTTTTTTTTTTTTTTAGAGGCTAGTGGTGTCATCATAACTCAAAGCATCCTCAAACTCCTGAGCTCAAGCAATCCTCCTGCCTCAGCCTCCTGAGTAGCTGGGACTATAGGCGTCCACCATCATGCCAAGCAAACATTTCATTTTTTATACAGATTTGGTCTCACCATGATTCATTATGTTGCTCAAGCTGGTCTCAGACTCCTGGCCTCAAGTGATCCTACCACTCTAGCCTTCCAGGCATGAACCACTGTGTCCTGCCAAGATGGATTTTTTTTTTTTAAAGCCAGTGTTGCAGGAGAGTCTCGGAGAATCAAAAGCCCATCTACATACTATTTCTGATGAGCAATTGTCAATATGTAGCAGGATCTATACCACTTTGAAAAACTTTAATCTGGCTTGCCGCCTGTGGCTCAAGCGGCTAAGGCGCCAGCCACATACACCTAAGGTGGCGGGTTCGAATCCCCAGCCCGGGCCCGCCAAACAACAATGATGGCTGCAACCAAAAAATGGCCGGGCGTTGTGGCAGGCGTCTGTAGTCCCAGCTACTTGGGAGGCTGAGACAGGAGACTCGCTTGAGCCCAGGAGTTGAGCTGTGATGCCATGGCACTCTACCCAGGGGATAGCTTGGGGCTGTGTCTCCAAAAAAAAAAAAAAAAAAATTCTACTCTGGATCCAGTTCTTTTTTTTTTTTTTGCAGTTTTAGTTGGGGTGGGGCTTGAACCTGCCACCCCTGGTATATGGGGCTGGCACCCTACTCCTTGAGCCACAGGCACTGCCCAATCTGCTTCTCTTTTCACCTACTGGCAGTCCCTGAATTAGGAATATCAGACTTATGTACAACTCGCACCTGTGAACAGGGGCTATTACAGGAAACAGGTAAATGTACCTGTTCCAATTTACATACTTTTTTTAAAAATTGAGATAGTTTCAATTTGTTGCCCTCAGTAGAGTACAGTGGCGTCACAGCTCACAGCAACCTCAAACTCTGGGGTGCAAGCAATTCTCTTCCCTCAGCCTCCCAAGTAGCTGGGACTACAGGTGCCTGACACAACACCCGGCTATTTTAAGACATGGGAGTCTGGCTCTTGCTCAGGCTGGTCTGGAACCCATAAGCTCAGGGCAAGCGACCCACCTTGGCTTCCCAGAGTGCTAGGGTTACAGGTGTGAGCTACCTCGTCCAGCCTTACATATAAATCCAACTTAAAAACAAACCTACAGGGCAGAGCCTGTGGCTCAGTGAGTAGGGTGCCAGCCCCGTGTGCCGAGGGTGGTGGGTTCAGACCCAACCCTGGCCAAACCGCAGCAAAAAAAAATGGCCAGGCGTTGTGGCGGGCACCTGTGGTACCAGCTACTTGGGAGGCTGAGGCAAGAGAATCACCTGGGCCCAGGAGTTGGAGGTTACTGTGAGCTGTGATGTCATGGCACCCTACCATGGGCTAGAAGTGAAACTCTGTCTCTACAAAAAAAATAAGAAAAAGAAAAACCTACAGAACTCAGCTCACTCTTAACCTTGGGACTGCCTATATACAACATCTTGGGTAACTGAATCCTCTGTAAAATTTACTGTAACAAAACTACCATCTGGACCAGGCATGGTTCATTTCTGTAATGCCAGCACTTTGTGAGGCTAAGGCAAGAAGATCATGTGAGGTCAGGAGTTCAAGACCAGCCTGGAAAACATAGTGAGACCTGCCTCTAAAACTACTATCTAGGGTAGTGCCTGTGGCTCAGTGAGTAGGGCGCTATATACCAAGGGTGGTAGGTTCAAACCCAGCCCCAGCCAAACTGCAACAAAAAATAGGCAGGCATTGTGGCAGGCGCCTGTGGCCCCAGGTACTCAGGAGGCTGAGGCAAGAGAATCACCTAAGCTCAAGAGCTGGAGATTGCTGTGAGTTGTGATGCCACAGCACTCTACAGAGGGCAACAAAGTAAGACTCTGTCTCTAAAAAAAAAAGAAAAAAAAATAGCCGGGCATTGTGGCAGGTGCCTGTAGTCTCAGCTACTCCGGAGGGTGAGGTAAGAGAATCTCCTAAGCCCAAGAGCTAGGGATTGCTGTCAACTGTGACACCACGGCACACTACTGAGGGTAGCAGAGTGAAACTCTATCACTAAAAATAATAAATAAAACTACTATCTCTATGAGACTCTTATAGTCTGAATGTGTCCCCTAAAATTCATGTGTTGGAAACTTAATCTCTACTGCCAACAGTGTTGGGAGGTGTTTAGGTCATGAGGGCTCCACCCACATGAACAAGATTAACACCCTTATAAAAGGGGCTGACAGGGCGGCACCTGTGGTTCAGTGGGTAGGGCGCCGGCCCCATATATAGAATCTCATTCTGTTGCCCAGGCTGGAGTACACTGCCATTATCATAGCTCACTGCAACCTTAAACTCCTGGGCTCAAGCAATCCTCCTGCCTCAATCTCCCAAGTTGCTAGATACAGGCATTCATCACCAAGCCCTGATAATTTTTTTTTTTTTTCGGAGACAGAGCCTCAAGCTGTCCCCCTGGGTAGGGTGCCATGGCATCACAGGTCACAGCAACCTCCAACTCCTGGGCTCAAGCAAGTCTCCTGCCTCCACCTCCCAAGTAGCTGGGACCATAGGCACCTACCATAACGCCCTGCTATTTTTTTTTTTTTGCCGCCATCATTGTTGTTGGGCGGGCCCAGGCTGGATTGGAACCCGCCACCTCAGGTGTATGTGGCCAGTACCTTAGCTACTTGAGCCACAGGCACCACGCCCAAGCCCTGATAATTTAAAAAAAAAAAATTGTAGAGGCTGGGTGCAGTGGTTCGCACTTGTAATCCTAGCAATTTCGGAGCCTGAGGCAGGGTCACTTGAGGTCAGGAGTTCCAATCCAGTTAAGCCAAGAGTATCCAAAAAAGAAGGAAGAGAGGGAGGGAAGGAGGGAGGGAAGAAAGAAAGAAAAGGAAGGAAAACAAAACAAAACCAAAAAACATCATGGCGTGTGCCTTAGTCCCAGCTACTTGGGAGGCTGAGGCAAGAAGATTGCTTGAGCCCAGGAGTTTGAGGTTGCTGTGAGTTAGGCTAACACCATGGCACTTAGTGAGGCTCTGTCTCAAAAAATAAATAAATAAATAAATAAACAAAAATAAATAAAAATAAATTACCCAGTCTGTAGTGTTCTGTTCTCATAGCACAAAATGGACTAAGACACTGGTGATTACCACAAATCTCTATTTCCTCACTTCTGTCTTCTAAACTGCCTACTGAATGCCTCTGCTTGAATGTTCCTTTGTCATCTGAATAGTTTTGGTTTTGTTTTGTTTTTTGAGACAAGAGTCTTACTCTGTCGCCTTGGGTAGAATGCCATGGCTCATAGCAACCTTAAACTCTTGGGCTCAAGTGATCCTCCTGTCTCAACCTCCCAAGTAGCTGGGACTACAGCCACCTGCCACAATGCCTAGCTAATTTTTTCTATTTTTAGTAGAGACAGGGTCTCACTCTTGCTCAGGCTGGTCTTAAACTCCTAAGCTCAAGCAATCCACCTGCCTCAGCCTCCCAGAGTGGTAAGATTACAAGCGTGAGCCACCATGCCTGGCTCCTCAATAGTTATTTCTTAAAAAAAAAAAAAAAAAAAAAACAGGGGTGGCGCGCCTGTGGCTCAGTGAGTAGGACCCCAGCCCCATATACTAAGGGTGGTGGGTTCAAACCCGACCCCGGCCAAACTGCAACAAAATAAATAGCTGGGTGTTGTAGTGAGCACCTCTGGTCCCAGCTACTCAGGAGGCTGAGGAAAGAGAATCGCCTAAGCCCAATAGCTGGAGGTTGCTGTGAGCTGTGACACTACAGCACTCTACTGAGGGCGACAAAATAAAACTCTGTCTCAAAAAATAAACACATAAATAAATAAAACAGGCCAAGTTTGGTGGCTCACACCTATAATCCCAGCATTTGGGAGGCCAACGTGGGTGGATTGCCTGAGCTCACAGATTCAAGACCAGCCTGAGCCAGAGTGAGACCCCATCTCTAAAAAATAGCCAGGTGTTGTGGCAGGCGCCTCTAGTCCTAGCTACTTGGTAGGCTGAGGCAAGAAGATCACTTGAACCCAAGAGCTGGAGGTTGCTGTGAGCTAAGATGCCATGGCACTCTACTAAGAGTGACCAAGTGAGGCTCTGTCTCAAAAAAAAAAAGCTCAGCGCCCATAGTGGCACTAGCCACATACAGTGGGGGCTGGAGGGTTCAAACCCGGTCCCAGCCTGCTAAACAACAACAAAAAAGTTGTGGCAAGTGCCTGTAGTCCCACTACTTGGGAGGCTGAGGCAAGAGAATCCCACAAGCCCAAGTGTTTGAGGTTGCAGTGAGCTGTGACACCACAGCACTCTACCAACAGTAACAAAGTGAAACTCTGTCACAAAAAAAAAAAAAGAAAGAAAGAAATAACCTAAAGTCATCAACCAACATGGTCTTCTCTGAATACCCACCATCAAACTGCCCACACCAGAAAGTTGATATCCATGCTTTCTTGGCTACCCTACATTCATGAATTTAATTTCTTTCCCAGAGTGCTATTTCTAAGATATAAACCTAATGACGTCACTAACCTGCATAAAACTTTAATGATTCACAAGTGCCCTCAGAATAAAGTCCAATTTCCTTGGGATGGTATGCCCAGCCCTCATGATCTGGTCCCTATTTACTTCTTCAGCCTCATCATTTGCAACCCTCCCCCTCACTCCTGCTACCTGCCTTCTGCACTAGGCCCCCAAATCTATCCCTCAGACATACTGTAAAAATTGCCTGCTGATTTTTCAAGGTGCTATCCTCTCTCTTGCCTCTGAGCTTGCTGTTATCTCTACTTTCCTTGTGCCTGGCTAGGAACTACAGATGGCTAAGTCCCTTCCTGTCCTGAGATGTCCTTTCCTGCCCTGATGACTGAGGCTAGATTGGGCGTCTCTTCTCTATGCTCCCCTAGCACTCAGAACTCTCCTCCACCCCAGCACTGACACTGGAGAGTACTTCTGTAGTCGTCTATCTTCCTCTCTAGACTGTGAGCTGAAAAAAAGAAAGGGGACTTGATCATCCTCAACCGCATGGCCCTAGCACCTCAGCACTACTTAGAACGGAGTAAGGTGCTCCAGCGATTTTGTTAAATGAAAAGTCTGTTTTAGCAGGTTGCATCCTTCCCGTTCCAATCCCAGGCGCCCCATGTCGCAGCAGCAATTGCAGGCCCTGTTCAGAGACTGGGGGAGGGGAATCGGGTGACCAGTCCTGCAGGACTCTCACCAAAATAAGATGAGGTAGTAACGGGACAGTGAAAGAGCTTTGTATTCTTAGCAGGAAAATACATCTTGCAACCGTCTGCATCAGATTCTGCCTTCCGCCGCAGACACAGCCTCCCTTCCAAGAGTCCCATGCAAACTCTCCCCATCAGACTTCTGAATCTCCCCACCAAGATTACCTCAGGCTTCCCCCACACGATCCCAGCTCGGCCTCAGCCTCGACCTCCTTTTCCCTCAGCCTCCTCCTTCAGCCTCGACTTCCTCCCCCTCAGCCTCCTTGCTCAGCCTCCCTCTCTCCGCGGCCTCAGCTTCCAACGCCTCAGCTCCCCGCAGCCTCCCTCCCAGTGCTCCAGCCTCAGCCGCCCTCTCCCCGGCCCCGCCCCGCCCCCGCCGCGAAGACAGTGCTCACCGTCGTAGTAGTAACAGACTTTCCTCCTAGTGCCCTGCGTCTGCGCCATCTTGCTCGCCTCCGGTCCCTCCCGTCAGTCGGTCCGTCAGCCCTCCCGCCCGCGGCTCCGCTCAGCGTCCGACCCAGGGGGAAGGGGGCGGGTCTCCAACCCGCTCCGCCCGTCCCCTCCCGGGCTCACCTATAGCCGCGCAGCCCGGGCACCGCTCCAGCCAATCAGCTTACGCAGGGACGGGCCCGGAACTCGGCAGGGGGCAAGGGCAGCCCTGAGAGGCCGCGGAGGGCCCCCTGGGCCTGTACCAAGGTCCGTGACGGAGGGGTGGGGGAGCTGCCCGGGGACCGTACCATCAGTCCCGGGGGAGGAAAGCTGCTCCGTGAACTTCACAGTCCCATTTCGTTCCTGGGAGCGTGCTTGGAGGTCAGAGGCCAACTTTCTTATTTTACAGAAAAATAAACCGAGGCCTACAGTGGGAAAGTGACTTGCACAAGATCATTCAGCTAATAAAGGGGCTGAACCTGGGTTAGAATGCTGGTCTGAGGTGGGAGAAACTGACAAGAAAGGGAAAGAAAAGGAAGGTTCCAATGTTTGTAGAGGGCCTGTTGTGGGCCAAGTATTGTGCAAAAGCTTTACGAGTGTCACCTCAGTTACTCCTCACAACAGCTCTTTGTGGAGAGCTTTTTAATCCCCATTTTACAGATAAGGATAAAGAAGTTTAAGGCCTTTGTGAATTGTTTAAACAACTAGTAATTTTGAATATTTGCTGTGCACCAGAGGCACTGTAACATAAAGTGGCAAAACCTAAAGCTCTCTGACTCCAAAGCGTATGTCCCTGACGCATTCACCCAGGGTCACTGAGGATTCTCTTTAAACAGGAGGAAATGGGCTCGGCGCCTGTGGCTCAAGCGGCTAAGGCGCCAGCCACATACACGCAAGGTCGCGGTTTCGAATCCCCAGCCCGGGCCCGCCAAACAACAATGATGGCTGCAACCAAAAAATGGCCGGGCGTTGTGGCGGGCGCCTGTAGTCCCAGCTACTTGGGAGGCTGAGGCAGGAGACTCGCTTGAGCCCAGGAGTTGGAGGTTGC
>CAUYQV010044150.1:0-18719 GCA_963574575.1 Galagoides demidoff | reverse complement strand
TTTATGTTAAAGTTGTGAAAGTGATTGGCAAAGAAAATACCGTGTTTAATCCTGCATGGAAAATGGTATTGGGGAAGCAGATCAGGATATTACACCAGGGCCCATCCCACTCCCCATCCAGTCAGTGCTGTGATTTCTTCCGAGGCCCCCAAGGGCCCTCTGTGAGTTGGTAAATGAACAAGAGTTCTTGGTTAGGACGCTTTTTGTTTCTTCCAGTTGGAAAGAAAACAAGATAAAGTTTTCCCATAGACCAGTTTTTCCTAGAGCAAGGAGCTAAGGAAGTTGAATTGGAGGGGTGGGGGATGGGGCGGGAAGCGGAAGGGATTCTGTCTGGAGAACACCCACCTGCAGTCTGTCTGTCCTTGTGCTCCGTCCATGGTCACTGGAGCAATTTGTCCGTGGAGGGTTTCAGTGCGAACGCCCGCCGCCCCCCCGCCCATGTTCCTTTGTCCTTTAGGACCCAGGAATGTCTCCTTCTTTCTAGATGTATAAGCTTATCTTTTTCTTGGGTGTCTTTGTCCTTGGCCTCCCCACCTTTCAGGACTCACATAGTTTCAGTTTTTAGGAAGTTTGACTTATGTTAAGTAGAGGGGAGACAGGCAGGCAATGCTGCCATTAATTTCTAGTTGGGAAGCCATTGTTCTGAAAACATATTTGTACTTCGATTGTGGTCTTTGATCTGATGTAAGTGAACCAGTGTTCCTTTGACTTGGGCTTCTCCTAACATGTTCTGGTAGTTTGGTAGCTGTTTCTGGGGAGTCAGCTGCCTCGATCCATAGAGTGGACTTCTAAATCAAGCTACTTCAACAGTCAAGTTGGCATCACCCCTAGGACCGTGTTCTAAACCTTTTTCTTCGAGGAAGCCCTCGTGACACCAGCATTTCTGTTGTGTGGCCTAGCCCTTGTGAACCCTGCCTTTATGCCTAAGTAGGAGGGCGCTGGCCTCGCTGCTTCCCAAGCCTCTCCCTTGGACTGTAGGTCAGCCCTGCACTGGCTTCCTAGAAGTCTCTCAGCCCTGGCTCCAGCTCTGGGAAGTCCTGTCCTGTCCCCTGGCACAGTCCTCTGTCTTATTTGGCTTGCCTGTTGTTTTTTCACTAGCTGGTTGTTATTAAGGCAGTTCTACTCTTAGGTGTAGGGGTTTTGGTTTTGTTTTGTCTTGTTTTTTTTTTTTTTGTATGGTCAGAAGCTTGTTTATTTCTATAGATTCTCTTGTAGCCTTGTGATCTCAGTGGCAGGTGCCTGTAGTCCCAGCTTCTTGGGAGGCTGAAGCAAGAGAATCGCTTGAGCTCAAGAGTTTCAGATTGCTGTGAGCCATGATGCCACAGCACTCTACCTGAGGTGACAAAATCCCTACAGATGAAGAAAAGACGCAGGGATCGGGGAGGGAGGAAGGGTGGATGGAGGCTGTTGGCCTTAGATTCTTCACTGCCCAGGGTCTTGACCAATCCTCATAGACTTCAAGTTCAACTTCTAGGAAGCAGCTTGGTCAACCACATTACTTCCTGAGTGAACGTTTACTGCTGAGTGACCTGGTTAATTATATTGGTTTCTCTGAAGAGCGCCCAAGATTTCTCTCTGAAGCTAGGTAATGTTAGGGAATGATTCAGTGCTAGGTAGTGAAGCTGGTAGGTTGTGGGAAACTAGAAAATAACTGTGTGCTTCTGTAGGTACAGTTGAAGCTCAAACAAGTCCTCCTTGCCTCCCTTTTCAGGACCCGTTTGAGGAATATAACAAATGGGGTGAGTATAATGTAATTGTGTGCGGTGAGAGGCTGAGCATTTTAGTGTGGGTGAGGGGAGGAATGGTCCATTCCTCTTAGTGAAAAATACTTTAGAACAAGACATGAGGAAGAATATTTTGTTCTTCCTCAGCCAGAGTTTATCTGTATTTGTGAGAGCCAAGAATTGGTGTGCTGAAAATCCATAGACCATTCAGAAAGAAACAAACAAAAAAGTCGTCCCCTTGGGTTTGGACACTTTTCTCCTACTAACTTTTACCTGTGATGTTGGACTGGAGAGCCATATTCTTTCCTTCCCACCTTCAGATGGAGGTGCTGTCAAACATGGGACTCAGCTTCCTCACGTCAGGTAACTGAGAGTTGGGCAACAGCTTTGGCACAGGAGTGAGGTAGGAGAGAGGAGGGCTGGCCTTAGGAGGACATTGTAGGTTTTGTTACAGGGGCTTCCTGATATGGAGGGTCCACATACATCTAAGTCAAACTGGGGTCTTCAGAGCCTGCCACTAATGCCTGAAACACACGTTAGTGGAATAACGAATGAATGAATCATCAGGAATGTGGGCCGAATGTGGGCTCCTTGAGGTCCCAGACCATGCCCTGCACATCCCACAGAGTGCTTTCAACACAGGCATTTGGGAAGTGATGAACAGGAGGGATTGAGCAGGACGTGCTGGTGTTCTAGCACTCAGCGAGGTGTCTCTCTGGGCTGACTCGAGGGCTCTCAGTGGAAATGGAGACCTTTACAGATACTGCAAGAGAGGACAGAGTAGATAATTGCACATTAGTTTATCAGGCGTGTGTTGTACACCTAATATGTATGGGGCACTGGGGATCGAAAAAAATGACAAAGTAGGATCTGTGGTCTAAAGTGATTTGAGGGCTTAGCGCCTGAGGCTCAAGCGGCTAAGGCGCCAGCCACATTCACCTGAGCTGTCGGGTTCGAATCCAGCCCAGGCCCGCCAAACAACTATGACAGCTGCAACCAAAAAACAGTGGGGCGCCTGTAGTCCCAGCTACTTGGCAGGAGAATTGCTTGAGCCCAGGAGTTGGAGGTTGCTGTGAGCTGTGATGCCACGGCACAATACCCAGGGTGACAGCTTGAGGTTCTGTCTCAAAAAATTAAAAAAAATAAAAATAAAATAAAGTGATTTGAAATGTGGTACGAGGTGTCGGGAAGTGAATTATTAATTGCTGTGTCCTGAGGAGTATGATACTGATGATAGAGGGTCGTGCAGGGTGACATAGGACCACAGCATGGGTGGTGACCCTCAGTGAGGATTTCCCTGAGAAGGTGCTACTTCCGAAGGGTAATAATAGCTATGATACTGAGTGTCTGCTCAGTGCCACATACCTTTCTAAGTAGGTATTAATTTATCTAATTCTCACAACACCCCTATACCATAGATCCTATTATCACCCTCAGTTTTATAGAGGTTGGAATTGAACGGTGAAGGTGGAAAAGTCAAGATCTGAATGCAGGCAGGAATGCTGAATAAAGCCAGAGAGCTGGGGCTTGAACCCTAAACTGTTTTGCTTCCTCGGAGGAAATCAGTGAGACAAAGAACAGGGTAGAAAAGGCCATGCCAGGACAGGAGAGTGGCAAGTCCAAGGCAGAGGCCAGTAGTGTGGCTGGAGTGAGCGTGAGAGCCAGCGGTGGGCTGGGGAGGGAAGAAGCAGATGGAGTATCAGGACATTATTGCTGATGGAAGGAGTTTGTTCTGAAATGATAGGAAACCTGAAGGGTTTTAAGGCGGTAAGAGACACGATTACACCTGCATTTCAGTAAGATCATTGCTTCAGTGTCAGGCGAGGCTGTGGTCGGGCCAGATTGGTAACAGCAGTGAAGAGGGAGCATGTTTAAAGCATCTGGGCAAGGGGCGAGAAGCGCTTGGTCTAAGACAGTGGCCGTGGAGCGATGGATGGGGGACGGGGAGATTTGAGAAACAGGAAGTAGAGTCTGCAGGACTTGGTTTCCAGCTGATGTGCGGTGCATTTCTCCTTCTGCATCTTTACTAGTAGAGCACAAGGAGGGGAGAAAAGACGGTGAGTTCAGTAGTGGGCATGCTCCATTTGAGATTGCTGTTGGACATTGAAGAGAGCTCGGTATGACTGCAAATGGATGATGATAAAAATACATGTATTGGCATTTGTTGGGTACTTATTCATTTGACGATCCCCGTGTTAAGTGCTGCATATTAATTAACTCATTTAATCCTCACAATGTGTCTGTGAAATTACTTGTTTTGACAGGTAAGAGGATGGGTCTATAGAGAAGGGTTAAGAAATCTGCTCTGAGTTACTCCGAAGACAAGTGACAGAGCTGGAACCCCAGTACTGGGTTTGATCTGGAGACATCTACACCCGTGCTGTCCAATCAGGCTTTCTGCAAGGATGGAAGTGTTCTCTGTCTATATGTCCATTGGAAACTGCTAGCCACGTGGATGTTGAATACGTGAAATATAACTGGTGTGACTAAGGAAATGAATTTCTAATTAGTTTAAATACAGTAGAACCTCTGCAAGTTGACCACCCAGGGGACTATAACAAACTGCTCAACATAGGAGGTGGTCGCCATAAGGAACTAGGCCTACTGTACTGATACGTATATATGGTGCATGTCTAGTGTATGAAAATTAGGTCAATTTAAGGAGGTGGTCAATGTTGGGAGGCAGTTACCTATATAGAGCCACATGTGAGTGGTGTCCACTGGGTGGGACAGCTGAGCTCTCTGCTGTCTTTGGGAGTTATCAGTGTATCCATCATAATTGAAGCCTTGAGTATGATTAAGATCCCACAAAGAGATGTATAGCAGTGATTTTTTTCTTTTTTTTGAGACAGCGTCTCACTTTGTTACCTGCGCTAGAGTGCAGTGGCATCATCATAGGTCACTGCAGTCTCAAATTCCTGAACTCAAGTGATCACCTGGCTAATTTCTTTTTTCTTTTTTTGGAGAGACAGGTTCCCTTTGAGTTGTTCAGTCTGGTCTCAAAGTCCTGGCTTCAAGTGATCCTCTGGCCTTAGTCTCCCAAAGTGCTGGGATTACAGGTGTGAACCCCTGAGCCTGGCCTGTCATGGATTTTAGCCTCTCTTAAGGTTCACAGGCATATTTGAGAATGAAAGCTATATTGTCTCCTGAGTGTGCAATGCTAGTGTACATTACATTGATAACAATTTCGGAGGTCCATGAAATTTAGGTTGTCCTGGTATAAACAGGAAGAAGTGACCCAACAGATAAACTCTGGGAACAGAGAGCTTGTCTGTTTTTTTGTGTACTGCTCTATACCTGGTATCTAGATTCTAGAGCAATGTTTAATACATAGTTGATAATGTATTAAATGAGTGGCTGATAAGTCTAGGATTAAACGGAGGAAGCACTCATGAAACTCCGTAAAAAAGAGAGAGAAAGAAAGTGAGCCTTGGGCAGCGTCTGTGGCTCAGTGAGTAGGGTCCCGGCCCCATATACTGAGGGTGGTGGGTTCAAACCTGTCCCTGGCCAAACTGCAACAAAAAAAATAGCCGGACGTTGTGGTGGGAGCCTCTAGTCCCAGCTACTTGGGAGGCTGAGGCAAGAGAATTGTCTAGGCCCAAGAGCTGGAGGTTGCTGTGAGCTGTGATGCCACAGCACTCTACCGAGGGCAATAAAGGAAAAAAAAAAAAGAAAGTGAACCAAAGCACAAGGAGAGAGTGCTTGTGTCATGTTAGACAAGACGGGTAGAGTTTCAGGCATAGGAACATCAGTGTTAGACCTGCCTGGGTAGTCAAGTAAGATTAGGATTTAACTGTTGCCCTTGGCTTTGACAGTTGGTTTCTGGTGATAGAATAGTGTGGGCATGGAGTCTGGATTGCCAGAAACCAATCCGCAAATCAGTGGTGAGGATATAAAGTACAAAGCATAAAGCCCAGCGAGTCTCAATCCTGGTTGCCCCAGGATTACTGTGAAGCTTTTTAAAAATACACATTTTAAAAAGAGAAGAGACCCTTTTTAAAGCCTTGAGGAGCTCAGACTTTGATTTAGTAAATTTTGGGAGATGGGGGGTCACGGAATCAAGTAAAGGTTTTGACTTTATTATGATAACCATTTAGATGGAAGTTTGGCCGTCATCAAGTAGTATATTCTGTCACTTAAATGACCATGAAGAGGAGGGAGAGCTTTTTCTTTTATTTTAAAGACACATGGAGCCAGGCACAGTGGCTCATGCCTATAATCCTAGCACTCCAGAAGGCTGAGGCAGGTGGATTGCTTGAGCTCAGGAGTTCAAGACCAGCCTCAGGAGTTCAAGCCAGAGCAAGACCTGGTCTCTACTAAAAGTAGAAAAACTAGTGGGGCACTGTGGCAGGCACCTGTAGTCCCAGCTACTGGGGAAGCTGAGGCAAGAGGATCTCTTGAGCCCAAGAGACTGAGGTTGCTGTGAGCTATGGCGCCCCTGTACTCTACCCAAGGTGACAGTGTACAACTATTTCAAAAAATAAAAATAAATCCAGATGTGGGTGTGTTTAGAGGTGAAAGAACCATTAGCTGGGCAAGTATTTGTTAATTAGAATGCATTGGAAGGATATTTTGCTATATTTTGAATCCCTGAGTCTTTGACCAGCTGGCCACCTCCTTGCTGCCGGTTTCCACGGGAGCTCCTAGGCAGAAGCGAAGCTGCTGACTGGGTGGCCACGTTCTCAGCTTTCCCCTGTCGTGTGTTGTTTTCCAAGCATTCTTTGACAATAGTGAGGTGTGTTGTGTAAGGGGTAGGCAGGCCTTGGCTGTGCCCCAGTCTCTTCTGTTTACTTATTTCCTGTGACTAGACTTTCTCATACCTGCTTGCCAGGTGACAAACAGAAACCATTCTCCTTTATTCTCTACTCCTTCGCTACCTCCTCTCCCGTTCCCCATACGCTTTTCCTGCCCAGACCGAAACTGCAAATGCCAGCATCATTTTATGCATAGCAGTCAGCGTGAAAGCCCAGCTATGTGTCTGTCTCTCCTCTACCAGGGGTGCTGTGGGCCTGTTTTCAGGTTTCTTCCATTATTGTCCTCCCGTGCACTGAATGTTTCAAAAGATTTACCTGCCAAACTAATTGTGATTATTAAGTACAGATAATACCATTATAATACAGAGGTACCACTTACAGCCCACTTCCCAAGGGCCAGATGCGTCCCAGACACTTTCTGTGGATGATTTCTGCCATTTCGAATTCTCACTGCAGTCTTCTAAGGTGTGCGTTATGACACAGAAAAGCTAAGTCTTTTAGAGGCGCAGTGGCTTATGCCTGTGATCTCAGCACTTTGGGAGGCCAAAGCTGGAGGATTCCTTGAGCCCAGGAGTTCGAGATAAGCCTGAGCAAGAGTGAGACCCTTGTATCTATAAAAAATAGAAAAATTGGTTGGGTCCATGGCACATGGTTGTAATCCCAGGTACTTGGCTATTTGGGAGGTTGAGGTAGGAGGATTGGTGGAGCCCAGGAGTTTCGGGTTGCAGTGAGCTGAGACGATGCCACTGCTCTCTAGCTGGGGTGGCAGAGCAAGACTCTGTCTCAAAATACTCTTTCTCAACTCCAAATCCTTATACTGTGATTGGATTACTCACAACTTAATTCTCAATGCAGTTCTGTAAATTAAGTAGGTTCTAAGTGATCATAGTAAGTCTCTATTTTTTGAGAAGTTGGCTGAGAGATAAGTGATTTGCTCAGGGTTCTAGGGCCAATGGGAAATAAAGCCACGGGCAAACCTCTGGGTTTGTTTGCTTCTGTGCTATTTCTACCACATCGCCGCTTAAAATAATTTATTTCCCACTTTTCTTTAATCAGAGACATCTATACGCACCACTCAGAGCCTTTCAAAACTTCTAATTAGCATGAGATAATTGGTGCTAACAGGCTAGATACCTCATCTGCAGCCAAAAGCAAAGACATCTGATATGTCTGTGAAGCCTTAGTAGGTAAATGAATAGGTTTCAGAGCTGGACATACTAAATAACAGCTGTCACACACCCCTGACTGCTTGAGACCACCTGAAGCTCTCAGAACCCTGTCTGGAAGGCTTGGACCTCTTTAGTGTGACTTGCAAGAGAAAGAGGTGATTCCACTTAGGATGGGTGCTGCTTCTGTCTCTGCAGCAGTGAAGTCTGTGCCTTCCAGAGGCAGGACACTTCCTGGTGGTTTAAAGGTTTAGCTTGTACTTTTTGTACATGTCCTGGGTAGGGAGAAGGAGGAAAGGAGATCACTGGAATTATGATAATTTGCCCAGCCTGCATTTTTGAGCTTCCTGGTCACAGCCTAGTGAATTTTTGCCTTCTGGCCAGTGCTTTGGCTCAAATGACCGTGCCCTTCCCAGGGTTGCTGGTGTTAATGTGACCTTCTAGGATAAGCTCCTGTACTGGCGTGCTGGCCGAAAATAAAACCGGGATTCTGCTTCAGCTGGTTTCCCTCAGGAATCTTCTAGAATTTTAGGAAAAGCTCCTTCGCCTTATTTGGTAACATGGTCTAGTGTTCCAAAATGTAATTCATACAGCGATTTTTATCTGAAGTTTACATTTACGACAGGAGGGATCCTAGTGTGTTGTTTAGCTGTTTCTTGCTTATACAAATTACCTTCCTTGTGCCATTAAGACATCTTTTAGTTGTCTGGGGTCCAAGCAAAGTCATCCCAAATCCTTATTTAGAGTTTTCTTTTCCAGGCTTTCTGTTACAACAGACAGTTCATCTGCTACTGCCCTCTGCTGGACTTTCCCCAAGTTCTTGTAAACTTCCTCATGCCCAGACTGGACCCAGCAAGGCCCACCCAGGCCTTGACTAATATGGAGTAGATGGGGATGTGGTCCTTGACCTTGGAACGTTCCATACTCCTTTATAAACACCCGAGTATGGTGGCTGCTTTTTCCATGGCCTGAGAAGACTGGCAGGTTTGTTTGGGGAGCGGCGTGAGCTGCTCAGAGGCCAGGTGGCCTGTATCATTGGAAAAAGCTCATGTGAGAGAAGGGTTGTGAAAGTGTGGTGTATGTGAGAGGGCGAGGCGCCGTCGGAATCTCTGGAAATTCTGCTCAGCAATATTATTTCATAGGACTGAGTAGAGCAGTGGGTGGCATCCATTGAACTTGTTTAAAACTGTGAAAAAATAAATTCAAAAAATGGGAGGCTGGAGGACCAGGCTTCCCCTGGGGGACTACGGGGGAGAAAAGATTCTATATATACTGTGCCTGTTGCTGGCGTTGTGGGTTTAACCATAGTCCTTCCAGCTTGGCCTTCACCTCTCTGACATGTTCCCTGAAACTGAGCAACAGAGATGTCCACCATCTGCACCGTCTCCATCTGCTGCAGGTGCTGCAGTGTGATATACAGTGTGACCCTAGACCGGGGGCTCTTTGCTAGAGAAACTGTCATGGTCCTCTTTACATCCTTATCTCGTAGTGCATTGCTGGGTACATGGACGGGATAAATGGAACTGGACTGGAATGCCTTTTCTACTCATGTTGGCTTGCCCCAAGTCTATCCAATTTGAAGTGTCAGCTCAAAAATCTTATTTCAAGACAATCTTCTCTTCCTGGCCCAAGAAGGATGCGACCTTTCTTTATTCTCTTTTCTCATAGCATTTACTATATACTTGTGAAAGTTACCATTTTTGACTTTGAAATGGAATTGTTTATATTGAATCTTCCTGGTTTTTTTTTTTTTTTTGAAGGACTAGAAGTTTTTGTTTGAAGATTGAAGAACTGGGTTCCACGAGGGGTTAGGTGTTCATTAGAAAGGGTTCCATGTTACTTGGGGTAAGATTGCAAGCTATATTTCCTTTGTGTTTATTTTATTTCATTTTACTTATATTTTTTTTAGTACCACATTTTTTTTTATTACTCTGGTCCACAGAGTAGCCACTTCTTAAGGAACCAGCCATGAAAGCGAATGAGGTGATGGTTATATTAATCAGTTCAGTGTAAGCCTTCCACACTGTTTATCAATTCAGCACATTGTACCCCATAATTGCATTAACGTACACAATCATGATTTAATCGAATCTTACTTTCTAGATGGCAACCACTTTGAGAGCTGGATGCTTGTCTGAGACATGTCTTTTTGTTTTCCCCATAACCCACAAAATGATGTCTTGGATGTGATGATGACAGCTAGCATTGATACGGCAGTTAATATGTGCCAGGCTGTTCTCCATACTTCACATGTGTTCCTTCTCTAAACCTCACAGCAGCCTGTGAGGTAAGAACTATCATTAACATCTGTCAGTGTTTTGTAGGTAAGGAAGGTGACACCACATAGATTGTTCAGGGTCATGTAACTAGGAGGCAGAGAGGCTTGGATGCCATCCCAGGCAGCATGCAGAGCACACACTCTTGACCATGTGCCTTGAGGGCGTTATGTGAATACTGGTCCAATGCGTGCAGTTGGGTATTTAACTATTTAGAACAATGAACACTTTGAAGGTGACCCATTGTTGGCTTTAGTCTCTACTGTTTTCTAAGCCAGGGGAAGAAGGGCCAGAAGAGGGCGCCAGAGGGTTGGCCCTGGGTCTGGGTTTCTCACGCTCCTGATTGGTTTGAGTGTCGTGGTTCTGGTTTGGAAGTCAACAGTGCCATCTAGTGGTGTGAGTTGCTAATAGCATCTCAGAATTCTTTTTCTGAAATTCTGGTGCCTGGCAATTTAGTTCAGGGAGCCCTTCAGATTAGCTTAGTTTTATGTTTTGAGAGGGGAGGGGAAGGTGAGAAGGAAGAACCAGCCCATCTTGTCAAAGTTGAGGTCAAGTTTGACCTCTTCCTTGAAAAGGCTGTAATGCTGATGGTACCATAGTTATTTGGGTTGGTTGAGTCCCAGTGACTATTATGAACAGTGCAAGACACTGGGCCCCAGATATCTCCTCTGCTTCTTCTCACCTCTACTGCCATGGTGTAGACTGCTACATGCTTGATCCTTGCCTCTCAATCCGTGTCTGCTTTGGAAATGGAGATCCAATCATCTGTAAAAGAGTGCTTGATGTATATAACAGGTCAGTCCCAAGTAAGAAGTCCCAGGGGTTGACAACATTATAGTGAAATTTTGTTGTGAGGAGTTTTTAATAAACAAGTCCACAGAGCTACCCAAGTGAAAATGGAGAGTAACCACTTCATAGTGAACCAGCCATAAAAACCACTTTGTAGGGGGGAGCCTGTGGCTCGAAGGAGTAGGGCGCTGGCCCCATATGCAGAAGGTAGCGGGCTCAAACCCAGCCCCAGCCAAAAACTGTAAAAAAAACAAACAAAAAACCCTCACTTTGTATAGAGTAAAGAGAAAGGAAGTGTGGCCACAGTCCTGCTTGTGCTAAATAGTGGAGGTGAGGGGTGGGTGGAGTTGGGGGGTGGTGTTCCTGTCTGGGGCTATTCTGGTTTCTAGTGTGTGTTGGGTGATTTCTTGTGTGCGTGTTTGAAAATTTGATGTGAACGGCTTCGAAGACCACTCATTTCTTGCTGGAAGAATAGAACATAAGAACTGCACCACAGAAAAACAATAACAAAAAGTCACACGCTCTTTTGGTTGAGAGCATGTGGCCACTGGAGCAAGCACGTACCCTACAAGGCTGTTCAGTGTTTGTAGTCTCCCGGGCACCTCAGCTGAGTACACTCTACAGAGATCTACAGAGATCACTCTACAGAGATCAGTGCACCTGGTTGTAGTGGATAATCCCCCAGAACAAGTAAATGGTTTTGATTCTACTGTCAGCCTTGCTTTTAGTGACATTTATGGCAATAAGAATTTTTTATTAGTACTAAGTGAAGGAGGGGTCGGCTACCTTTTTGTATAAATGGCAATTGGTGCGTATAGCACAGTAGTGACAGCGCCAGCCACATACACTGAGGCTGGAGGGTTCGAAATCAGCCAGGCCAGCTAAACAACAATGACAACTGCAACAAAAAATAGCCAGGTATTGTGGTGGGCATTTGTAGTCCCAGCTACTTGAGAGGCTGAGGCAAGAGAATTGCTTAAGCCTAAGAGTTTGAGGTTGCTGTGAGCTGTGATGCCATAGCACTCTACCACGGGTGACATAGTGAGACTCTGTCTCAAAATACTGGTTCATCGGCTGTATAAGCCATGAGTGTTATGAGATGTTGGGACAGCTTTTCTTTCAGGCTAGGCAATTATATTCCATATTACCTACCACAAGGGATGGATGTGCTCTTTTTTCTTTTTTTTGAGACAGAGCTTCAAGCTGTCACCCTGGGTAGACTGTCATGGCATCACAGTTCACGACAACCTCCAACTCCTGGGCCTAAGTGATTCTCATGCCTCAGCCTCTCAAGTAGCTGGGAGCACCGGTGCCCACCACAACACCTGGCTATTTTTTGGTTGTAGTTGACATTGTTGCTTGGCAGGCCCAGGCTGAATTTGAACCCCCCAGCTCTAGTGTCTGTGGGCCACTTGAACTATAGGCGCCAGCTGATGGGTGTGCTCTTTAAAGAAGTCTAAGAATTGAAGCTTCCTAATCATCTTGCCTCCAGGGCTTTGGGGAGAGGTTGGGTTGCATATTTGATTCTTCTTTTTATCCTTTTCTCACCCTCATCTTTCCCAGAGGCAGAGAAGCTGGTCTGGTGACACCTGACCCCATCAATTTTTTTTTTTATTTGGTGGGGTCAGGCTTCCTAAACTGGCTCCTTCCAGCCTGCACCACCACTTTGAGAGCCTCTGGTAGGTTGAGGCAGAGTGGGATTATTATGGCAGAGAGATTAAGAGGTAAAGGAGGCCTTTGCCCTTATAGGTATACATAGTCCAGGGAGAGCAAGTTGGCAGGGCCAGCTCTTCTCCCTTTTCTGGTGCGGATAGCAGCTGTCCTGAGGTGTGATGGGCGCGGTTCTCAGCAGGTTGTATCATTTCTCACATCCTTCCATCTACTCTCTGTGCTAAACTTGCTTGACGGAACTTGTATCTTTAAAATTTTGTAACCCCCATTTCTTTGTCTAGTTGAATGACCTCCCCCAGGGTTGAGAAAGAAGCTGAATGTTAACGGTTCACATCCTGTGTCTTCTCTCAGCAGCCAGCAGAGCAGCCACGAGGATGATTCCAGCAGGTTCCTAAGTCCTCGAGCACGGGAAGAGAGGTAAAGTGGAACGAGTGGGGGAGGATCGGAGCAGAGAACACAGGAGACTCGGTGAAGTGTGGAACACGGGGTGAAGGGTTGGGTATGGTTGAATGTTGAAATACAGAAGTGTTGGGATAGGCTCGGTCGCACATCGACTCTGTGAGGCCTGTGGAAAACCGGAGAGGGGTGGGAGGGCCTCAGACTTTGTGCGACTTTGAAAGCTGATTGGAAAGATGAGATATTGGAAAGGAACCAACTCAAGGGGCTGACGGGCGTTCAGCATGCAGTGGGGGGATGAACGTGTGGCAAAGCAGACGTGTTGGGAAGACTTTATCGCCCGCTTAGGGTTAACGGAATTTCTTCCTCTGTAGGGCCTTGGTCTCTGGGGATTCAAAGAATGAACCCACCGACCACAGATCAGTGGTAGGATAGGATTTTATTAGACAGAAAGGAATTAAATGTACCAGAGCTTCTGGCAAAGGGGAAGACCCAAGTTGGAAGTCAACCCATGGGTTCTTTTGTCTAGAGGTCTGCATTGTTCTGGCCAGGACTTGGTAGGTGGAAAAACAGCTTTATAAATTTAAGTAGTATATTAACAAATGAATGAATGCAGTCCCTTCCACTGGGGCAAGGTCATTGGGACTTTCCAGTTTTTGTCTTCCGGAAGGGATTTAGGGTGTGTGCTCACTACTCAAGGTGGACCCACCCAAAACGTTTCCAGCTGCTTTGTTCCTGATCTTGCTAGAGCCCCCGGGGAGTGGCCTGGAAAGGGCACCCTGTTTGTGCCTAGAGATGGGGTCTGATTTCTGAGCTCACCTGGGCCTAGAGAATGGCAGTCGATCCCTCTCCAGCCCTGAGTGGGGGAATCTTGTATCTTTCAGACTTAAGTCACACACCAGGCTGGGTAGAATGTGGATCCAGGGTATTTTGTGCCTGAGGAAGCTCTGTGTGACCCGGGATAGCCCAGGGTGGGGGGTGTGCTGTGGGATGGCAGCAGAGAGTGAGACCATTGGATGTATCTGATGTGTTGGAGGTTAATGGAAAATGAGATTGGACGTAGAGGATGTGAGGAGAATATGGCAGCTCTCCAAAGCTGGGCTGAGGATTTGAGACACAACTAGCTGGGGCCACCCGGCATCCCCAGGAAGGGTGGTCAGAGAGGTGGGCTTGTAGCAGTTGAACTTCTTTGCCTGGAGGTTGACTGTGTTTGGTGTGGACTAAACGGAGGTCTCAGCGGGCCCACTGCAGAGGCTCTGCTTTTGGTCCAGCTCTGTTTACAAGCTGGATGAAAAAGCAGAAAATACTTTCCCCACATTGGTCAGACTTACGGTGGAACCTTAGCTGAGAGGGAACAGAGAACACCAAGAATTGAGATTAATACACTTATCATTTTAAATAGAACAATGGATGAAAACTAAGGGGAGTGGTTTTTTTTAAGGAATTGTGATGTTATATATTTATGTTAGAAAATGGTGCAGTGTCTCACACCTGTTATCCCAGCACTCTGGGAGGCCAAGGTGGGAGGATTACTTGAGGCCAGGAGTTTGAAGTTGCGGTGAGCTATGATGATGCCATAGCACTCCAGCCCGACAACATGGTCTTAAAAACAAAACAACAATAAAGAAAAGAGAACAGATTCATTTCTTTTATTTATTTATTTATTTAGAGACAGAGTCTCATTTTTTCACCCTGGGTAGAGTGCTGTGGCGTCACAGCTCACGGCAACCTCTACCTCTTTGGTCTAGGCAGTTCTCTTGCCTCAGCCTCCCGAGTAGCTGGGACTACAGGCACCCACCACAACACCTAGCTTTTTTATTGCAGTTTGGCTGGGGCCAGTTTTGAACCCGCCACCCTCAATGTATAGGACCGGGGCCCTACTCATTGAGCCACAGGCACCACCCTCATTTCTTAAGTGTGGAGTTGCCATAGGGAACCTAATTTGATAGGATTTCATGTGAAAAATAATGTGAAGATTTTATTTGCCAGCAAAACATGAGGTTATATGACATAGCTACCTTTGAGAGTTTTTTTTTTTTTTTTTTGAGACAGTCTCTCTGTCTCCTGTGCTAAAGTGCTGTGGCCTCAGCCTCCAGAGTACTAGGATTACAGGTGTGAGCTCCAGTGCCTGGCCCCTTTGAAAGTTTAGAGTTCTTTAATTGGATCGTGGTGCGTGGATTAAAAAAATGGACTTCTCACTGTTGTCTGGACTGGTTTGACCATATCTGGCATATTATGTCTAGTTTTTTGGAAATGGGTATTGATACATTAGAGGCCAGAAAAGGATGATTAGGATAATAACCATAGCATTTCAGGGTTGTTGAATGATAAGAGGTTAGCCTGGAAAAGAGATTTAAGTGAGTGTAACAACGTTCTTGAAATATTTGAAAGCTGAAGAAAGGGAACTGGGGGGTGGAAGTTAGAGCAAGAAGGATTGCAGCTCAGGAATTCACGTAACAGAGCTGGTCGGCCACAGAGTGGGCCTTGCAGAGTACAGCAGCACCCCCTGAACCCACGGGGGATGTGGTCCAAGTGATTACCTGAAGCTCAGCACAGCAACGAACTATATACACGATGCATTTTCTAACTGAAAAATAACCAAGACATTACTCAGAGATTAACAGGTGAGCAGTGTATGCAGTGTGGACCTGCTGGACAAAGGCATGATTCATGGAATTGTTTCTTTCTAGAATTTTTCATTTAATATTTTCTCACCACAGTTGACTGTGGGTGACTGTAACCCTGGAAAGTGAAACCACAGATAAAGGGGGCTACAGTGAAGGGCTCTGCCCTCCGTAGAAGTGTTCATGCTGGGTGGTGAGTTAGAAGGGATTCCATCTTAGGTAGAGGGTGGAGCCTATAATCGTTATCTCTTTAGATTATGAAGTCTTGTGAGTTGTACCCCAGTTCTGTTTTGTGCCCATTATAAACTAGAATTAACGGTTTAGCTCAATGTAGACTAAATGTATATGGAGACAGGCGGCCCTCAGGGGCAAAGTCTAATCATTCTTGTCAAGATGCTTAATCAGTTATGATCCGAGAGTAGCTCTCTCCGTCCCTAGAGAAGCTTACTCTCTTTTCGTAAGGCTTTTTTTTTGGAGACAGAGTGTCACTTTGTCACTCTTGATAGAGTGTAGTAGTGTCATAACCCACAGCAACCTCAAACTCCTGGGCTTAAGCAATTCTCTTGTCTCAGCCTCCCAAGTAGCTGGGACTATCGGCGCTGGCCATAAGCCTGGCTATTTTTGGAGATGCGGTCTCTCTCTGGCTCAGGCTGGTCTTGAACCTGTGAGCTCAGGCATGAGCCACTGTGCCTGGCTAGGCTTTCTATATTTTAACAGACATACTCTCAAAATTGTAAGAGGCCATGGAGACCCCTAGGACTACTCCCTCTCTGTGCTGTGTTACCAAACTTCTCCAGAAGCATACTGGTCATTTCTGGACCTACTGTCTTGGGTGGCTCCTCTCCTACCAGTTCTACGGTTGACAACCTCTCAGCTCTCCTTATTGTCTCTGCTTGGGGCGTTCCTGGCAGAGATGAGTGAGTGCTGAATTGCATATACCCCAGTGCGATTTTCCCAAGGAGGCAGCTGCTTGCTAAGTAGAGAAAGTTCTGCCTTTTGTTCGCTATTTGGGACTTTGCATTGATATAATATTCTAGGTCCTCCCTTCTAAACCTCTGAGCAGAACAATTCACCCGATTTCCTCCCTGTCCTTTCTCCTCATCTGGCCCCGTCACAGCTGCCCAAGCTCTTCCCTGGTGGATGTGGGTGTTGGTTGTATCAGCTCACTTTGGGGCAGAAGGGGAACGGAGAGGTCGTGGTCAGTAGTGAGCTTCCTGTGTGGTCCCTCAGGCCCCGCCCCTGCCTCTGAACCTAATGAAGTCTTCCCTTTTAGCCAGTGGAGAGAACAGGCTCCCAGAGCTCCAGTTAATACCCCAGAACTAACTCTTACGCTCTGCACCTAGTTCTTTCTCTAATGTTTCCCACCCAATTAAAAGTCTCTCTGGGCTTTTAAGATGTTGGTCAGTGATGCCCCTGCCTGGGGCAAGTGGTGAGATCTGAACCCTGGGGAGATTTTTGGCAGTGGTGGGGATGTGGCCTATGTTTCTGCCACTGCGGCCCATTTGAGGGCCAGCAGACTACTGTGCTACTAATGGTGGCTTTTCCTATACTGGCCAGGCCTTTCTGTAATCATCTTGTTAACTCCTTGCCATGCCCCTGGGGAGGCAGGTGGATCAGGTATTATTTATTATTTCTGACTGAAAATGGCCCAGGAGGGGCTCGGTGCCCGTAGCACAGTGGTTATGGCGCCGGCCATGTACACTGAGGGTGATGGGTCAGCTAAGCAACAACAACTACAACAAAAAATAGCCAGGCATTGTGGCAGCACCTGTAGTCCCAGCTACTTGGGAGGCTGTGGGAAAAGAATCACTTAAGCCCAAGAGTTTGAGGTTGCTGTGAGCTGTGACGCCACAGCACTCTACCGAGGGTGACATAGTAAAACTCTGTCTCAAAAAATAAAAAATAAAATGGCCAAGGAGGAAGTGGGTGTAATGGACCCCTTTCTGTGGCTACTTCTAGTTCTCCAAACCATTTGGTCAATTATACAGTGAAAGATTATTTCATAGAAAAGGCAAAAAATTATTAATAGTGATTTCTTCTGTTTTAAAGATAAAAATTATAAACCCTCAGTATAAGATCCACTTTCAGCTGATTTAATAAAATGCTA
Source organism: Galagoides demidoff (assembly GCA_963574575.1). Taxonomy (NCBI): domain Eukaryota; kingdom Metazoa; phylum Chordata; class Mammalia; order Primates; family Galagidae; genus Galagoides; species Galagoides demidoff. Next base: position 1,212 of record CAUYQV010044150.1, on the reverse strand, counting down.
ATTTTTCTTTTTCTTTTCTTTCCCTAAGGCTTAACATAGATGTAATATTCAGAGATAAGATAGCTACCCTGCTACATATGGGTGGGTGAGAATGCCTCAGTATGGTGTTCAGACGGAAATGTACCGCGGGGCCCTATTTCCCACTGTTCTGTGCTGAAGGAAAGCCTTTGGCCATGATGGGGGTGAGAGGGCAGGTTGGTGCTGAGTGACAGTTATTTCCCGGGCAGGTGTGGCATCAGTGAAGAGACTCGCTTTTTATGGAAGTGATCTGTTTATTGGGAAACGGGAGTTGTCTCAGAGAAAGGAGAAAGCTGAATAAATAACTTCCTCAAAATGAGTGTGTCTGTGTGTCTGTACGTGGTGGAAGGTAGGACATTAATCCATTTTCATGCTTCAGAGGGAAGCCCAGGTCCAAGTTCAAAAATACTTGTTCTAGGTTCAGCCCAAACTGCGCTAACTTTTAAGATTTTTCAAGTCTGCAGATCTTTATTTGGAATGTTTACCCCACTGGCAGGAACTGCCTGGCAAAGCCAGCTCTGTAGCAGAAGGAGCTGTTTTACGAAGGACCTTTTATGTACACGAGGTTAGTTTCAATAGAGAACATGATCTCAGTAGACAGGAAGCCTCTGAGTGATAGGAAAGTTGGGACCTGGGTCAGGGCTTTGTCATCTGCATGCGTTCCTGTGTTTATTCCTGAGCGCAGACAGCGGGTGTATGTGCCACAGTCTTCCGTAAGACATGTCTGTAAGATGCAGGGGAGCCAGCTAGAGGCCGGGCCACCCGACCACGGGGGCTCCCTGGCTGCTGGCACGCCCTGTGCTGTGTCAGGAGAGTGAGTGCCTTAAAGCCAGACAAACCTAGTCTTGAGTACCTTGTTTGCTTCTTATTAGTTGTGAATTCTTTTTCCTTTCTCCGCTCAGAATATGGTGCTTTTGTTAATTGTGCATTTAAAAAAGCAATTTACTTGGCTTTACTCAACTGTAGTTTCCTCATCTGTAGTTGGTTGGTCCATTGCATTTTCTTGTAAAGAATACATGAGATAGGCTCGGCGCCTGTGGCTCAATCGGCTAAGGCGCCAGCCACGTACACCTAAGGTGGCGGGTTCGAATCCCCAGCCCGGGCCCGCCAAACAACAATCATGGCTGCAACCAAAAAAAAAAAAAATGGCCAGGCGTTGTGGCGGGCGCCTGTGGTCCCAGCTACTTGGGAGGC